>VWZG01004776.1:210013-224634 GCA_013396735.1 Grallaria varia
TTTTTTTTTTTAAACTATGTTGAACTGTGGCAGAAGGTTAAACAATTCACAGAGTCTTGATTCTCCCTACCCCCAATTTGCCTTGTACTTAATGCCTTCTTGTCAAGAAATAAAGTAACTTCATAATGGGATGGATGGAACCATTTCAGCTATTACACAGCAATGATGGTATTGCTGGAAATCTGAAACAAATGTTAACTTCAAACCTTTTCAGCTTTAAAGAAATAAGTACATTTAATATGCTGAGAGTTTTCACATCACATGGTAACAATTTTCTTATGGCTTACTTAAAAAAATATTAAAAAAAATCCAACCCCAGCTGAGACTCGGAGCGCAGGAAGCAAACTGCCCATGCCCAGGGGCACCCCTTGCAAATCTGACTCCAGGGAAAGGATTTTTTGTTTCCAAAAGCACCAATGCACACATCATACAGTGCAAGCATGTTTTCACACATACATTTTCATTTGCGCACATTTTGTGGCAGAAAAGGTCCATCTCTTAAGAACGAATAGAAAGGACAGGAAAAAAGCGCAACCTATTGAAAATTCATGTTTGAAAGCCCTGGGCCATCCTGTGCCATTGATTTTTGAGATTAGAAACAGATGTTCAGAGCACTTTAGGAAGGAGACAATATATTGCTTCAGAAAACAGTCTACCAGTCACAGATTTTAAATCTTATTGGGAGCCACAGAAATTTTGTAAATCAACCTTTAAGTGAGCAGATACGTTTGGAAAAAAAAAACCCAAGATAACCAGACTATTATGCAACAAAATGTATTTTTGTTCAGTGTTATTTTATTCCTGATCACACTTTGAAACGCTCTCATGGATGCACTCTAGGGTGTTTGGGCACAAGGAGGAGACAGCCTGGATGAGAGAAAAACTCTTGTCAGGAAATATGAAAATTGGGCCCTGTTTGTTCAAAATATAGTACTCCTGAATTTGTCAAACAAATTCATTAAGTCCCTTTTACAGACTATAAAATTCAGCTACTAAATTGTGAGATAGATTTAGGCTGAAATTTGCAATATGAAAATAAGTGAAAAAATAAATAGATCTGTTCTTGCTTAGAAATGTATGCAAAGAAAGGGAACACGACATCTCCCTTTAAAGCAAAGAACATGCCAGAATGTAAGGTTAGTAATGCTTTTCCCAATTTACGCCTCCCGTTCACCTTTAGAAGAGCTCTACGTGCAGCGGAGCCGTGACCAGCAGCATTAGCAGGACATTCACTTTTCTGGTTTCAATGTAAGCATAAATAGTAGCAGTAACACGATGCAGATTGCAACTGTCATCATTTCTAGCATAAACCAAGATGGGAATGTACCCTCCTAACTCCTGCTGCTAAAAAAAAAAACCACTGTCTGAAACAGAGACCCTCATTGCTGCCAGGATTTCAGTGGAACAGCAGTGCGTGGGTGCCCACACGAACAGCCCCACTGGCAATTTTGGGGAATGCCTATGAGAGCAATCACAGAGAGAGCAAAACTCAACTTGGCCTTCACCCCCACATTTCCATCAGCCACGCTTAGCATACTAGTGGATGCCCTGTGTTCCTCAGTCTTATGCCTTTCTACTTTCCTTACTACCAACTGCAAAAAGGAGCATGTGCTTCTCCTCTGGGCTGAGAGCCCAGCCACCACATTCATATTTTTACCTCTGTGAGCAACCCCTCTAAGGTCCCACATGGTATGTTTTCCAAATTGTTGCCAAATATCAAGCCAACGTAACAAAAATATTTTTCAAGGAATTTTTAGTTTCTTTCTTAATTTCTTTATTTCAACTTTCAATGGCATCTTTCTATAAATATTCAGTAAGTGAGGGAGTGCTCTGTCATTTTTTGCTCAGAGGGAGAGTTTTCATATATGACAGCAGGAGGTTATAGGACCACATGTGGAATGTTTACTGTGAGCCATTAGCTCCAAGCAGTGGACATCAGAGGCGAACCCATTTCTACTGAGTAAGTTATTGCGGGATCTAACTGGCTCTGGCTTTGATGGAGTTATGTGACATTCCCTGTGTTACCCCCTTCTACAGTGTTATTTCTATCACCACATTTCTTTCCATCCATTCACACTTGATCCCAGTTTCCAGTGCTTCTGAAAGTGCTTGTTTTCCATTGACTAGGTATAGTATAGCGGAATATTTTGTCCTGCATTCCAGTTTCAACACTAATCTTCAATATAAAGACATAGATCATCACCAGATCCTCATGTGAAACCAATTCCTCATGGAATTGGTTGTTCAAGTATGTGTCAGAAAAAGCTGATATCTCAGGCTGGTCTGCAAACGGGATGCACAATTCCACGACACATACTTCAGTGCTCTGAGGGTGCACTATACCCTGGACAGTCTAAATGTCATTGTCAGTGCTTTCTGAAGTGTATTTTGTATTACTGCAATATTTCCATTTGACTATTCACTACAAAGATCATCTAGTTTTGTTGGCTCACTGAGTATTGGCAAATATAACTGAAATACATTGTGAAGTCACCTCTTATTTATCCTGTAATCCTCCCTTTCCTACCTGTTGCATAATCTGGTCACATTTGGATATCTTGCTCCTGATGCATCATCCCACATGACTGCATATGTATATTGCCAGGAATAATATTCATAAATAATTTAGGGCTCAGGTTCTGAAAACAACATTTTGAATGAAATGCATTGTTTATACCAACAGAAAGCCTTGTGGTAGCTATATAAAATGAAATACAATACGTACAATAAAAATCACAAGCTGTTCCCTCACTCAATCCCTGATGTTATTCATATAATTAGGTACAATTCACTTTAAGAAAGCAGCAGTTACCTGTCAGCTAACAGGAAAAAAACCACTAATTTTCTCAGTTCCTCAAGGCTCACTTCTTAAGCTTTACTACAGAGAAAATGCCCATAGTTTTGGCACTTCAAGAATTAAAACTATTAATTGAGAGAATCAGAGCAAGCAAACACATGGAGGAATTGCATTTAAATATTCTCATTTAACAGCATATTGGAGAGGGAAAAGGGAATAAGCCATTTGTGTGAGAGGCTGAGCTACCATATAAGCTGTTGCAAAGTGGCTTGCAGGTCTCTGACACTAATACGAAAAGCTGGGCATTTATGGTAATGAAAACCACTTAGTCACTTGACAGTTATTAGACATGGAAATCTAACTGCATTGTAGTCAGCTAATGCCATTGGGTAACCTAATAAGTTCATGGCACACACAAGAAATTTACCCAAATAGTTTGTGCTGTAAACTTGGGACCAAACTCAACCTCTGTTTGCTCTGGACATCCCCACTGGGGATGGGGAAATCATTGCACAGGCATAAACAAGGAGAACATAGGTTGTTGTCACTACAAGAATTTGTCGGGAACAGACGAATTCTATTTCCATCTATATATGTAGGACCCCAGTAATATCCAACAAAAAAGTCGAGTCAGATGCAGAGATCAGGCAGAATGGCACTTGAAACCCCAAAGGGCTTGTGTCCCTCCTCGGGCACAGACAACATCTAAAACATACTCAAACACAGTCACATGAATTTTGTGAGGGGCAAGATCATCACAGAGAACAGGCAAGTGGTGAGAGAATTTCCTCTCAAAAGTTGAGGATGCAAAGCCATTGTTGCCCTTGGTCCAAGGGAGTTCCAGCTCACTTCCTAGAAACTGCACCTCAAGAGAAGTCACAGAGCGTAGAAGACATGTGGGGTGCCTACAGTCTTGTACTTGTTCTGACGTGAATGTCAGGCAGCCATCACACCACAGGGTCTGTAAGGGTGACTGTAACCCGGTGAGCAAGGAGAGTGCTCAGTTCTATTCTCTCTCTGGCCATCTGAAGTTTAGTCCAGTTTGTAGCTGATCTGACTCATATCTGCTATCGAAATTCTTATTTACAAATGAAAGACTGTTCTTGAAAAGGAACCAAACTAGAGAAATGAGCAAAAGTAGTAAGACAACACCACGATTTCTCTTCCTCTCTCTCTTGTTTTTTTTTTTTTTTTTTAGGAGAATGAGACCAAACTGAAGTCTTGCTTTCACCACACAGTTAAAGACGTATTTAATGCGAGCTGTCCAATCTTACTAGTACACCTATTAGGCCACCTGCTTTAATCAGAAAACCCACAGGGAAAAACCACTGCATTAGATACATAAATATTCTACTGCAATTTTCAGTTTGCTCTTTTCCCCATAGTACTATTCTAATTTCAACATAATGGGAAAAAGAAAAGCAGCATAAATCCAGCCTTCCTAGACAGAACAAACAACCAAATACCACACTTGTAGAGAGATGTTCATCTGAAGACTTGCAAAAGGAATAAGCAGTACACATCAACTGCTCAAACAAAGCAAAAAAATCCCAGGCAAACCTACTCTGTACCTCAGTTTGCAGTGTGTGCTGCAGGACACAATGCATAACACATTCCTGCCTCAGCCCTTTGATAACTCGGTTCACATTTGTTGGTTTCACTAAAGAGGAAACTTTGAGAGACTATTATTTATTTCTCTTTACAGCTTTATTCCTAAATAGGAGTGCCAAAAATGGAAATCAAGACAGAGTACTTTTTCTTTTGTTCAGTATCATCGGTTGATATTTTAAAAGGTCAAAAGAGGATTGTGTTAGTCGCACATTTAAACAGAAAAAACTCTGAAGTTAAAAGAAAAAAATAACCTTTGTAAGTACCATTTCTAGATGGTTAGCACAGCTACAAGCGGAAAAGATCTGTTAACTCCAGCAAGAAGCAAAGAACCAACCACACAAAAACTCCAACTGTCAAGAGATCACTTTCCTTCATCTTGCTTATTCTTTGGTATTTTTTTCCTCTTATATGAGGAGAACAAGAATTGATTATGACCCTATTGGCCTGTTTTCTCTTTTTTCTGTACATTTGCACTGAGATAATCTGTGAAGATAAACTGTATCCAGGGGACATCTGCTTCAAGTGGGTAGAAAATATCACTAGTAAAACCCTTTTTGAAAGCCAGTTCAAATTATCCTCCAAGAATATTGGTTCCTATGGGCACTCTAGACCAGGAAAACACAAGGTAAATATCCTTTAAGACCCAGGTGGCAAGTTCTGCTGTAACACCTGCCAGAGGCTTATCACCAATGTTCACAAATTTCTGCATTCACCTGTACTTCACAGTATTTTTCTTATTCTGACATTCTGTATTCTGACACACACATTTGTCTTGGACACCTGCTGTATCTCATTCCTTCCTTATCCTAAGGGTGGGGACATACTTCCATGTATCTAATACACGTTGTCTCTGGGCCTTATCACAACATAAACAACCAAGGAGTGCAACAAACACTGCTGAAAGTAAGAAGTGTTAAACAACTCATAGCTCTGAGTGTTAATCTATCACTTCCATCTACTTGGGCGTCTGACAATACTTTTTACTAAGAAAAGGAAATAAGCCCTTAGGGCGTGGAGATCTTGGTCTTTTAGACTTCTGTATTTTAGTTTTGGTGTAAATCACTTATTTTCCTTTCACTCAAAATGCTAATTATTTCTTGATGGATATCATGAATGCTGTTGGTCTGTGATTTCAAAGACAGCTACAATTTTAATAAACAATCAACTTTGTCTTCCTGACAATGGTTCTCCCTACACTACTACACAAACATAGCCATTTACAGATGGTTAATAGAAGCCTCAAAGTTCAAAACATATGCTAAAATAAAAAAAATACAATCTAGTAAACCCTGCAATTTGGGTATTCCAAATTATGGTTTGGTTTTCCAGGTTACCTGTGGTGCAGTTAGATGGCTAAGGGGCCATTAGATTTGTTCATTAGGCACACATGCCACCTTGGGGTAACATTACACGTGAAGTTGTGTGGACTCAAAGCTTCCCAAACTGTGTCCCTTAACCTGCCTTATTGTAGCAAGTAGAACAATGAAACATGAACACTTCATTTGTGCAGGGGAACACTGATAGTGATTCCCACGGGTTACCTTATGCATCGAGGCCTTCATTTTCCTAGAAATTCTGCCTGGAAAAACTGCTGTTCCATGATAAGGTTTTCTGCCACTCTTGACATTCTCTTCTCATGGAACCAGGGGGTGAATCCCCTTTAACATTGTTAAGGCTTTCAAAACTTTTCCTTTCAAGCAGCTGGCTATAAACGTTGCAGGGAAATCAACTGACCTTCCATAGCCGGCAGTCAAAATGAGTTGAGAGCCAGTGAAAATAAATACTTCCAGGTTGTAATTCAACTGACAGTCAGTTGTATTCTCTTTAATGTCCTTAAAACACAAGGGGAATAACCACACTCCCCCCTATATTGTGTCCCTTGTATGCAGGAGTGCTTTGCTGATCCCCCCTTAAGTGCAGCACTGCTTAAATCTGTGAGTCACCAACTGACCCACCCTTTGTGGTTTTTGTTGAGAAGAATTTTTAAAATTATAATTAAGACACAGGAATCAAGTTCTAGGCAAGTTTCAGATTTCCTTGCACTGGTTAGTAGCTCTGTTTTGTGCTATTTATAGCACAAAATTAATCAAGGCAAACACAAGGGAAGTCTAGGTATGCAACTTCAGGAATTTATCTTCTAAGCCCTGAGCCAAAACTGCCAGCCCTAATTTTCTTGATGCCAAAGAACTTCACAGAAATATATTGCTAACATAAGGCAAAGAGTACACCAAGATTTTACCAGGTATTGCCACATAGATGGAATAGTAAAAAGGACCCTCTCGTTCCCCAAACACAATTTTGTAAAACCCAACCACTCCCACCCTGCAACTTTGGTTGACATCAGACAACATCACATACCTTCAAATCAGTCTGTCAGATTAGAAGGTGC
Organism: Grallaria varia; assembly: GCA_013396735.1. Lineage (NCBI taxonomy): Eukaryota > Metazoa > Chordata > Aves > Passeriformes > Formicariidae > Grallaria > Grallaria varia. Next base: position 216,811 of record VWZG01004776.1, read on the forward strand.
CTCCTTAACCTTGTACACATGGTTCCCATTTAGAACAGTTACACTGGCCTTACAGCACTGAACGATGAGCAAAAAGCTTGTTTATATTCAGAGTCAAAGCCCCAGTCCCCACACTGACCACGTAACAACTTATCTTCTGAATTTGAGCTGTTTTCCCTCTTTACGCCAGAACAGACCCGATCAGTTTTCAGGGTGATGAAAACAATTTAAAATTAATCAGTCACACGCAGGACATTCATGATTTAACTGTATGGTTTCCTTTAGACATGCTTCCCTCCCCTCAGTGTTACTCACACAGTTGAGAAGTAGACTTAGATTTTGCCTTCCTGATGTACAGCAGTTAAACTCCAATATTCCAACATGGGTTTATAACTTCTAGACTACAAAAAGTTACAGGGCATGATTACAAACCCTTCTGGAAGTGGAGGGACTCATTTGACAGTAAGAACTACTATATCTGTAAAGAAAGAGAACACAGTGAAAATTCTTCTTGATGTGACATGTTATTCTGCCTGGTCTTTGTGAACCTCAGCAAGAGCCTGCTCTGCCTTCTCTATGGCTCCTCACTGTGCAGTTGAAGATCTCAGTAAGGGCTGCCATCAGCCCCACCTTCTAGAATACAGAAGTGGGTTTCTTCTGAAAGTATAAAGACAAAAACCTAGATGTGTTCCAAACCAGAAACATCAGTGCAAAGCTAATAGAACTAACAACTTGCCTTTTTCCAAATAACAAAAAAAGATGGGGATTTTGACTGGCTGTCACGTAACAGTAATAACAGCATAAGCTGTAGTAGATGAGAACCAGCAGGATGCTGTGTAGCAGGGTTGGTTAGCAGAGATAGATAATATCAACATGATGGAGTGACTGCAGTGAATAATTTGGTTTATTGCAAACATGCTCTTAATGCAATCTGGGTATCACATTCCTTACCTTGATGGAGCTTTGATGTTCATGTCTAGCCGGGTCAGATAAAAGATGATGCTACCTTATCTGACTGAAAAAAAAAATAAATCCAAACAAACCCCTCACCTCCTAATTTAATGCTTTCTTTAAAAGGCAGGATTTAAAAACAGTTCATTTAGCTCTCATAAATATGCTCCTAAAGGAAAAAGAATGTTACCAAGTTACATGCACTCATAAATAAGTGCCGTTTTAGTCAAGGGAGTGTCCCTATGAAGTTTTAAGATTAACTCTTGTGTTTGAGTTAGACAAATACTTCAAGTATTTCATTAAGTCTCCAGGATTTGCAGTATCTTGTCTTCTAAATTCAAATCAAGTTCCAGTGAATTCACAGGAATATTTGGGTGTTTTTTTATTTTTTTTAGAGATATTTTTCCATGGAAAGGATTCCTTCTCAGTGTATATGGGATAACTAAGACAGCTCTGTCTACTGTGGGATGAGGAGTACTGAAAATGCAGGTTCAGGTGTGATGGAGTACATACACTCGGATAAATGTGCCCAGGGATCAAACTTCTGAGGAGGTAGGGAGCGAGTATAGAGTATGGAGACACTGCATCTTTTTCACCACACAGAAGCGTAATTTTAAAACAAACAAGGGCTCAAATAAAAGTAAAGAATTTGGAAGTAACAGTGGGGTATGTCTTTTACTAAGACAATGCAAAGAGTGGTGGAATCCTGCTTTCATTAGAGCACTCATTGCATCATGTGAGCAGTAGGAGACACAGCAAACATCCTCTAAGATTAGCTGAGGAATTATTTCTAAGAATTTTGACACCATTGTCAGAAAAATATTTACTATCTAGAGTGGTATAAAATCCACTTAAATATTTATTATCCTCATCCAAAAAAACCTGCACTTTCCAAGCAAGGTAGAAGAGAGCACTTCAATCTCAATTTGCATCTACTCATAGCCTTTTTGAAATAGAAATATGGAGTGCATTGAGGATCAAGTTTTCCTGACTTTAAGCAGCAATAAAGTATGTCCTTCAGAAATTGTGAAGTTATTTATCATCTTGGAATTATCATACTTAGAATAGAACTATGCATTGGAAATCTCCACAACTGAGATATTGTAAATTCATACTAGGAATGAAAAAAAAAAAAAAAAGTCAATCAAAAAAGGGGCCAAAGTCAGTCAACCATACTGACAATTTTGCCCTAAAACTGTAAGGTCTTTATGAGGTTTCTACCAAAAGCCATAGTATGTGAACACCTCTCCTGTTCTAGCCATTTTCTGATTTTTAAGATTTTATTCTTTCAGAACAGATTCTATTTTCTTTCTTACTTTCATGTCTCAGATATTTATAAGATGTAACAGGGCTGTTCACAGCAGGACGTACTCCATTCTTATTACTATATAAGTGAAAACCCCAAAAAGCTTCAATGAGTATCGATCCTGACTATGTGATTCTGTCAAAATTATCCTCTGATTTTGTTCCAGGACTCAAGACTGAGTTGCATCTTTACATTCATACTGCTCCTGGCTACTCTTTGACCAACTCATTCCTTATCTTTAAGTCACGTTTTTCTTGCAGAGTCATGGCTGATACCCCAGAGTCTGCTCTCCAGAGAGCTGCTGCTTTCAAACCATTACTTGCATAAGTTGTTGCAGACAGTGTGTAACATCCTCTTCTAGCTGAGCTAAAGATCATCTGTGACCAGACAAATTTGAGCAGCAAAGACTTGACCTGACAGGTGGAACACCCAAAATTAAGGCTTTGCCTTTATTCCCTATGAGGGGATACTATGGTTGTAAGTAGCAAGTTTTCCTAGGGTTTATGATTATTTGAAATCAAAATTCCTGACTGAAAATATCACCTGTGATTCATGATATAGTGATATAATATTCAAATGCACATAATCCACCAAGGGTGAGGGAACCCACAATACTTATTTTGTAATATCTGCATTCAGGTTGCATACCGAAATACAAATGTCAAAATCCAGAGGAAAAAAACCCCTCTGCATGCTTTACTGTATCCCCTTCACCTCAAATGTTATTGGTGATTTATTCACACACCCCATGTTACTTCCTCTTCTTGCTAAACCTATTCATAATCCAACTTTACCTTGCCTCAATTCAAGTATAAACTCTTAATGAACCTCTCAAATTTTCCTGTATCAATGAAAAGGCACGTTCAAACGACCTTTTCCTTTGGAAAGCTGTTCTCTCCAAATAGTGCTCAGAGTAACCACTGAAGTACCACACTAGAGCATAATTTTGGCCTTTTGGACATGTGTGGATGCTCTCTTGTAAACTTGCGACTTAGAGAAGTTCAAGCATTCTTATCTATCCTCAAGCTAATAATGAATGAATATTAGGATACACCCAAGGGAAGGATATTGATAATCCTTGCAGAATTTTTTGTGGACACTTGTACTCATTTTATAGTTTTGGATATTTAAAGTATATTGCATGAAGACACTTAGTTCTGTTAAAGCCTGAACAGGCATCAGAGTCCAGATTTAGCTGCTAGAAAATCAACTTTGTTCCAGCCATGGAAGAAAGATGCAGGGGCATATCAAAAAATTACCAGTGTGTTATTTCTACAGTTCACAGCTACACTTCAGAAGAAAAACCTTGTGTATTTTGTCCCTGCTCCCATCTCTGGAAGCACAGTATTTTGCAGACAGACATGGACATGCCACAAGTTCAAGTAATCTCATCACGTCCCTAGAAACTGTTTGTTAGGACTCAGTACTGTGCTGACCTTAACCACAACATTTTTGCTTTGCTCAAAGTACAGACAGCTTCTTCCTCTGCACCAGAAGCAGCCTTGTTACTTCAGTTCTATGAGAGTTTAAGTTCAGTAGTAGTCTCTTTCAGGAACAGCAACAGGAACTCTTGTTTTCATGTTATCTCGATCAAAAACGTAATGATTCCATCTGGACCTGCGCAGGTACAGAAAATTGGGAATGTCTAAGAAAAACAGCTCAAAGCAGGTTGGAAGGCAAAATATGTTTCAAAAGTTCTGCCTTTCAGCTGTGGATTCATAAAGATGGCTCAGAGCCTTGGTGTGGTTTTGGAGCCTCTGCAAAAAAATATTACCAGGCTTACTCATTTTCAGAGTCTACTACAGTTTTAGAAAGGGCAAGAAGGAGAAAATCCATCTTTTTTATGTGATTAGGAGGACTCAATAGACTCCTTCACAAGACAGAAGCCAACTGAAGCAGGACAAAAAGCCTGCTGGTTTCTTAAGATCCCATAGTGACTCTTAGGAACAACAAGTGGCATCTTTTTACAGTCAAGTGACTAAGCTATGCAAACTGCTTTCTCCCTAGTTGGGGAGTCCCTTTGTTTCCTTCACCCTGCAGACAGACATCACCAAGGCTTTATGATCAACAGACAACTTGCTATACAAGATGCATTCCCACCCATTCACACAGCTGGTATTTGCCCATTTGCTGTGCTGAGAGTAGTCTCAGGTTTTTTTCCACCACACAATGGTTGGTTAACAATAAAACACACTAAGTAAACATCACATCACACATAGCCAATATTCAGATAAATCCGTAGTTGTAGGCTTGCAGATCTGTAAGTGCCAATCCTTCACGGATTTTTTTGACTTTTTTTTTCTCCCTCTCTAAAGGGCAGCCCCATCATACATAGATTTGATTTTATTTCAAATGCTTTATAATCATTGATATAAGCCAGTTCACAGGAGCAGAGATAAAAATCCCTTCTCACCCATTTAATTATGATTACTGGGTTAAGAAACTCATCCAACTAACATTTCATTTCAAAATACATGGCCTGGTTTCATTGATTTTTTCACCCTGAAGGTTAATTTTGTGCAATTATTTCCTGAGGTCTGCTGCAGTGACAAATTGCTACACAAAGCAAGTTCCTGAGTCATCCTTGCTACATAATACTTCTGTGGTGAATAATGCCACTAAGTTTCATCTACACCAGAAAGGAAAAAACCCCTGTGTTCCTGTTCATCGCCTGTTTCAGATGCCTTGTATTTTCTCTTATTTTCTGGACTCTCTCAAAGATAATAATTCCGATACTTGCATGCAAGGACTGACTAACTTGTTTTGAGAGATTTCTGTAAGATGGGAAACCTCCATTTCTACTACTTGTTCTGCAGTTCTTCTTTCTCTGTCCTTCTGGGTACATTCATAGTGCAACTATGATCCTCCAAGCTGGGTAACAGAAGTGTTAGGTAGAGTTCAGTTTACCAATTTTTAGCTTTCTCTAGCACAGACTCATCTGTAAATTTCTATTTCTTTCCATTGCCTAGAACTCCGGCAATTTTATTTTTACAGAAGGAGTATTTTTCAATCAGTTTGCATCTGTTTACCATGTAGCTATACAAACATTGATGCCAGGGTCAGACTGAGGGCAGGAAGGATCCCTGGGAACCACAGGGGACCAAGTACTTTATAAGCACACTTGCCTTGAAAGAAATGCATTTGAGTTGAGGCCGAGTTCAATGAGACATTCCCCAGCCAGCAGTATCAGCTGAAGAGGTTCTTGCCCTGTCCTGCTCAATTTCTCCTCCCAGCTGTCTCCCAAAACCACCAGTCACCACTGCATATCTATTTGGGTGGCCATTTACTTAGCCAGTTTGGAGAGCTGACCTGGCTCAGTAACAATTTATAACATCCCTTCCCTCCCACTCCCTTAGAAATCTTACTTGAATATGAGTTCTGTTCCCTGACCTGGTTCACAGCACAGCCACGCTGGCAGAACTGACAGGATTATAAACCGATAGGAAAACCAATCAGCTTGACAATAGTTGCCCCCCATCAATTTCACTGCTTTAATTTCTGAATGGCATACCCACAATCTTGGCTTTTTCCTCAACTGCTCAGTTATGTCACGTATTTTAAGGGGAAAAAACCAAAACGAACCAACCAACCAACAAAAANATAACAAAATCCCCCAACTTATTACCTCTGCCTACAAGTCTTTCCTCACTCAGGAAAGTGAGGAGAAAACACAAACAGAAACCCAGAATAAACCCACTTAGACCCGAAATCTCTCCAGAAGTTTAATTTAAGTGACAAGTAGTCCCTGAATGTTAGCTAGAAGTTGTTAATTTTTAGTTTTTATGCTACAGGAGGACACTTAACCAAGAGTAACCAAAGGCTGAATAAAAATAGTGCAAGTTATCCCCTCATCCATCCCAGTTTTTATCAGATACCTATAGATATCGCTAATAATACACCATGGTTCGGCTGCATGCCAGAATATTTGAGGACAGTCAAATATGCTACAGATGGGACACACGAGCAGATCCTGAAGTACCTGCAGTGTAAGAACTTCACATCCAAGCTGGTTACCTTTATTCCTTTTGGAGTTAACAGAAGGAACAGGCAGTGCTGACATGAAGTCCAGCCCATCCCAAAGTAGATGTGTAGCCCATACTAATAGGCTTAGTTTCTTCATAGTGCTGATACTTATAGAATCTACCCACCCAGAGGACTTCAGGGGCTGGACATGGGCAGACAATACCAGAAAGCTGGGCTTTTACCCTTCATATTCAGAGTAAAGGTGACAAACGCTGATCTTACAGGACAGAACTTGACAGTGGGATTTGGTCAGGTCCCCAGGCCTGATGGCAGGTCACCTGCCCATCTTGCTCCACTCATTATCTCCCCTTTCCCATTTCTTTGTAATCCACTGCTTTGCTCCCTCAGAGCAACCCACGTTTTCTCCAGTCTCAAAGCCAGGCACCAGAAGCTTTATAAAGGGCTTTCCAAGAGCACAGACTGTTGGGTGCTCTTGGACACATGATCTTGCTGCAACAACCACCAATTTCTTGAGATTCATCAAGTACTGAACATACATTTAGTCTCTTCTTTTTCTCAAAACAGCAAACATTTGCAACTTAGTTTCAATATAGCTTCTCTTGCCCTGGCTCTAACAGCCTAAGGATTCTATATTGTATTGAGAGACCCAGAAAACAATATTATACTTCTCTCTGGCAATGCTGTTCACATTGCAGTACCATAGGTGAATAATCGAAGAATAAGATTTCTATTGCCCTTGTGTTCCCCTCTCTTTTCCTCCTCTCTGCCTCTCCTGATCTTTTCCTGTAAGAGGGTGGTTTGTTCACATCCTGGCTGCCAGGACCATTGATCCTGCCCCCAGGACGTTTAGTCCATGTCCCCATTTGTCAGATTTATTTTCTAGCCATTTCCTCTCCAGCATGTTCACAACAATGCACATTTTTGCCTTTGGCCTTACACTGCCTCCTCTCAGTTGTGGGTTTTTTGTTTTGTTTTTTTCCCCTTCTTCTTTGGCTACGTTTCCTTTTTTCCATTTCAAGACAGAGGGCAAGTGAACAGTGACCTCTGTAGCTGGCACCAGGACCTCTCCTGTGGCTAGAGAGGAGCCAGCCCCTGCATGAGAGGCAGCCAAGTCCCTTTCCCAGGAGAGGATATTCAGCTCCCCACAGCAGTCCCTCTCTCCTGAGAAGCTGAACAGAGTCAGGTCAAATTTAGATATTGATTAATCCTCTGGTTTTCTATTTTCTTCTATGGCTTTTTTCTGCAAAGCATGGATTGTCTCAGGAGAGTGAGGCAGCAACAGTAGAAAGCTTTTCCCACATTTTTGTCCCTAAAATACAAACTACATCTGGAAGAAAACCATACAAATTTCAGATTAAAAAAGAAAAAAAAAATCAAAAATTTTTTAAATTCAAGTGTCTGAGTTCCATCAGAGATGTATTCAAAATACCACAACAGTAGGGATTGTAAATTAATTTCTTGAAAATAAGATTTGCTGTGAGATGTGTTGCCTTCAGTGAACAAGAATTCAAACATGCATATTTCAGTTTTTCAGACAGGTTGCTCTTAGGCTATTTATAAAACCAGGAAAAGCAAGAAGCGCCCCAAAAATTAAAAAAAAAAAA
>VWZG01004776.1:224645-251819 GCA_013396735.1 Grallaria varia
AAAAAAAAAAAAAAAAGGGATAATTTTTCCTTGTCATTAAGATTCAGTATTAAAATTGGAGGAGATCAGGTGGGACTTGCAGAGGTTTTGTTCAGATCTATTTGTGAAATCACTGTCACAATCCTGGACTTATTTCATTGCCCTACACCAAGTTACATAGCACTCTTTGCAAGCGGCACTTCTATTGGAAACACTCAAGCTGGGTGTTCTCTGGCCCTTGCAGGGCCTCAGGATGTGCCCCAGGCAATAATGACCATTGCCATTTACACTGTCCATGGCTTTAGAAAGTGCAAATTCTGCAGTGCACAAATGGAAAGGAAGATGTAAAACTTCTTGTGTGTCCACGTTTCCTAATGCCAAAAATAGTAAAGACAGAAAATAATAATACATTAATATTATTTGCACTTTTGGTTTGTCATTCAGGGCCCGTATCACCCACAGGGCACCAGTTCTGTTACGATCTTAATTGCCTTCAAATCCCTTTTTGATTTAAAAAGGAAATGGAGACACCTACCATCTTTCAAGGCTCCTGGCTCTCCCCAGGTTTGTCATTGTGTTTAACATGCAGCAGAGCCTTCTACTTCGAGGTTAATTTTGGCTTCACCAAAGGGAAACAGGTCACAGTGACACACAGCACTAGAGCTGTCCAGCTTCCCACACTAATTCCACGAACTGCCTGCGTTATTCCAGCCCTGTTTTGCCTCTTTCACTGCAGAGTGTCATAACAGAACTGATTAGTACCCAATAAATTCAGCAGCTATGGGGCCATGCAATTGGGAGGATTTTGCAAAGCAGATGCTTGCTCAGAATTGATGTTAGCTGATAGACACGGGAATGCCAGTCCTACCCCAGTAAAAGAGAGTGACGAAAGGCATGTCTGCAGTGCCTGGTGCTGGCTCCCTGTCACAGGAATGCCACCCTCCCCTTGGCTGGGACCATGATAAGAACATCTATGTTTAGTAGCTCTTGCCAGCAGGAGCTGCGTATCAGAACAGCCAAAGCTGACGTTTGACACATTGGGTGTCCTGTCACCACAGAGGGCTTTTAACCTTCAGCTGGTCTTGCACATACTGATCATGTTAAATCCAGGTAATCTCCCAAAATTGGGGGCGGGGGGAGAAGGTTAAAAATTCCCATGAATGAAATCAAGAATTGTTTTGAGGGCGTCAAGACAGGCAGATCTCACTGCAGTACTTCAGTAATGAGAAACTGAGTTTGTGCTTTTGCTGATGTTGCTACGAAGTCCTGAGGGACTTACAGCTCCCAGTTGTGGGAAACAAAGTTTATCAGAGAACCCTGGAAACCAAACTTAAACAAGACAGAGACACTAGTTTTCTCTACAGCAAAGCTGTCCTAGAAAAGTCAGTTCTGCACTAATATTTACAGAAATACAAAGCCATTTGAAATAAAAGCACCCTAAGATATCCAATGAAACACATTTTCTATAAGGCTGCAAGCACAGACAGAAAAACATAACTGGGATACTATATAAAAGGCCAGGGTGATTTGCACTCAGAAGTGTTCATACCTCTAGATGTGCCAGCTGTTGACATTATCAAGGTCAATAACTTGAAAGAAAAATTATATACACACACACACACATATATATATATATATATCTCAACAATAGGAACTAAGATGCAAGATAAAAAAATAACTGCAGTTCTTTTGTTGGTTAGAAGAGCTGCCAGAACATTTTAAATCATATTTGGCCACAGAGTTCTACTTGACTTAAAGTCTCAAAAAACGTTAATAAATTTAAATAAAATCCTCTTTTCAATGACAGATTAATTTTCAGGGTGCCCTGTTCTCATATTCATAGAGGTTAGATTTTTTTTCATTTGAAATAAACCCTATTACAGTAAAATAAATTTTGGTAAAAGCTGAAAAAGTATGAAGTGACCTGAACCCTTTTCCCTCCAGATTCTGTGTCCAAAACTTTGGAGACCTTTGTCTTGGTCACAATTCAGGATTTAATGCAACAATGCATACAGTAGATTAAAGAAAAAAAAAGATCTGAAAAACTCTATTTGCAATACGTACCTTTAAAGTGTTGGGAAGTATAAAAGAAACCAAAGAACTAGGGGATTTCTCCTAAGGGAGAGAATAAATAAGCAAGAATAAGCAAAGGGAAAAACTATTAGCTTTCCAGTATGATCTTTTTTTCTGTGGTTGAAAAAACCAGAACACTTCCAGATTATGTTTAGTGCCACTGATATATGAATTAAAAAGTTCAATATTAAAGCAAAATCCAGAAGAAATTCAACAGTAGTATCCAGTGATGCTCAGAGGGAATCAAAGACTTAAAATTTAATCATGACTGATAGAAAAGATGCAGACATAGAATGAAGATGGTCTCAAATATTCTCTATCCTCCATTAACTTTTAAGGGAAAGACACATGCAAAATTGGCAGAAAAGCTCACATCCAGGTGCCAACCACAGTTGCAGAAGACAAATATTGTGGGGAAAACATAACCCTCTCTCCACTGAAATACAATTGCTGAGGAGCTCTCAAAGTAATGGCAGACATCAAATTTTTGGAGAAGATCCCCGAACTCAGACTGTAAATAAAGTCATATTGGGGTTACACACTGTGGTCAAGTAACAAGATTCATTATGTTGGAGTTTAAGATCAAGTGAAAACAAAAAATAAGAAAAAGCCTATGTCTAGGAATCAAGCACTGACCTGGAAAACAGCACTTTGATGATGATAATGCTCTTGTTACACTTGCATGCAGCATTAAGCATGTAATTCATGAGACTCAGGTGAGTTTCGGGTTAGAATAAATCAGTAACTGCAGGATTTTGCCCAAGAAGACAGCAGAGCTATGTCAGGTCAAAAGCCAATATCCCAGGCCTAGGCATCATGTGCTGATAAGACCAAGGATATCAGATATACAATGACCATTTGTAGTTGAAGGCTGTGAGAATCAGCAAGAGAGGTACACAATTAAAATAAACAGCATTTTTAACAAAGAGCAAAAATCATCTTGCTGTTTAACTATTAAATTCCTTATTATACTGGACTAATCATATTTTTAGGAACCTGATCTCACTACAGTGACTAGGATGCACATAGCAAACTTGGTTTTGCTGACTGCTTTTTCAGAAAGCCATCTTTGGCTTCTGCTAGTGGCCCAGGTTCAGGAAGTTACTTTACTTTATCAGAGGAGTTAATTAATAAGGTTAAAAATAGATCACAGAATCAATTGGGTTGGAGAGACCTCCAAGGTCATCAAGCCCAAACTTTGACCAAACATCACCACGTCAACCAGATCACGGCACTGAGTGCAACATCCAGTCTTTCCTTAAATGCCTCCAGGGACGGAGACTCCACCACCTCCCTGGGCAGCCTGTTCAATGCTTACCAAACACTTACTGTGAAGAAATTCTCCCCCTGATGTTCAACCAGAACCCCCACTGGTGCAGCTTGAGGCTATATCCTCTTCTCCTGTCACTGGTTGCCTGGGAGAAGAGACCAACTCCCACTTGGCTACAACCTCCTTTCAGGCATTTGTAGAGAGTGATAAGGTCACCTTTGAGCTTCCTCTTCTCCAGGCTAAACAGCCCCAGCTCCCTCAGCTACTCCTCATGGGACTTACCCTCTAGACCTTTCACCAGCTTCCATTGCCCTTCTCTGCACTTGCCCCGGCACCTCCATTTCTTTCATGTCGTGAGGGGCCCAGAACAGGACACAGGATTTGAGGTGTGGCTTCACCAGTGTCAAGTACAGGGGGACAATCCCTGCCTTGGTCCAGCAAGCCACACTACTTTTGACAGTGTCAAAGGCTTTGATGAAGCCCAGGTAGAATACATCCACAGCCTTTCCCTCATCCACTGGAGGGTTTAATTTGTCAAAAAAAGGGGATCAGGTCAGTCAAGCAGGGCCTGCTTTTCCTAAACCCATTCTGGCCTGATCCCTTGGTTTTTCTGTATGTGCTGTGGGATTGCACCCAAGATAAACTATTCCATTACCTTTCCCAGCACCGAGGTCAGGCTGACAAGCCTGTAGTTCTTCCAGCCCTCCTTGCAGATGGGCATCACACTGGGCAGCCTCCAGTTGTCTGGGACCTCCCTGGTTAGCCAGGACAGGAAATAAATGATGAAGAGTGGCTTGGTGAGCTCTTTCACCAGCTCCCTCAATACTCTTGGATGAATCCCATCAGGTCCCACAGACCTGTGAGTATCTAAGTGGTACATCAGGTCACTAACCCTTTCCTCCTGGACTGCAGAGGGTCTATTCTGCTCCCCATCCTTCTCAACCAGCTCAGTGGGTCAGTTTTTCTGGGGATAACCAGTCTGTATGCTGAAGATTTTTATATATTCGTAGATTTTAGTACAGCCATATAGTTTCTCCCACTTAAGGCAGCAGGTGACAGTTTCTAAACATCGACACAGTTTGTGACACATTCTTGAAAGTTTGTTTAACGTTCTTTTCAAGGGAAATTATTTTAGCAAGGACATCTTGTTTAGGACACATGCACGTGGAAGATATCTTGTAGTCAAAGAAAGAGAGAAGGTCCCAAACCCTTGGAGAAGCTCTAAAGGGGCAGACCCGAGAATGGCCCAAGGGGCAGACAACTTTAGGGTTGGACATATCCATTAGATATGATAACTAATTAGTGTTATAAATTTGCAAAAGCCCAATATTGTACTGTGCACCTATGTATTTGGGTACCCCTGAAAGCACTTTCATTAAAGCACCCACTCTCTATTTTATCCATACTAATATTGTCTGGAATGTTCTTTTCTTCCATTTTAGGCAACAGAGGCAAAGAAGGCATCAAGTACCCCAAGCCTTTTCCTAATCCTTGGTTACAGTGTTCCAGCATCCAATAAAGGATGGAGATTTTCCTTGGCCCTACTTTTGCTGTTAACGTATTTTTAAAACCACTTTATTATCTTTCACTGTGGTTTCGATGCTAGAAGATGTTCAGCACAGTACTAAAGGAAGGTGCAAGGATGTATGGCAGCTATTCCTAAATTTGGTTTGGACAGGGAGAGCTTTCCCCAGCTCAGAACAGTAACAAAACAGCTCCTCACAGGCAGAGGAAAGGTTGGGGAGCTACAAGGAGGACACTTCTCGAGCCAAGCTTCTGTCACTGGCAGAAACTATCCGGATAGAGAGAGGCACATTTGAAACACACCATGTTTGTGAAGCCCATTTCTTACCAACTTTAACGCTGACAAGTCCCACCCAGCTCCAACAGTGTGTTTGCCTCAAAAAGTATTTCCACTGAGATTTTAAAATAAATGCAAGCTCTGTATTCTGACACATGGAACTTGCCAAGACTGCTTTAGCAGACAAACGCACAATATTGTTGCATGACAATTAAAGAAAAAAAAAAGGAGGGGATAAGAAGCACTGCAGAGCCAAGGGTCGATCCACTTCTTTAACTTCATTTTCTGGATTTTTCCCACTGAAACTGAAGAGGACCAGAACTCAGCCATCTGACTTCTGAACAATCTGCCTTAAGTCTACCATCATTCCTCTCTCAATTTTGATGCGGATTATAAACATCTCTCAAATCAGCACCAAATACTTCTCTTAAATCATAAATACATTACATTCTTTCAAATAGTATGCTTTCCCCCAAAGCCTCTGAACTCACTTTGTTTCTTTTTTCTTTTCCCTTAATCTTTTTCTTTCATGCTCCCAAACCAACAGGCTGAATTGTCCCCATGGGCTATTGATGGCATTAAAGTGGACTGTTCAGCAGCTGTGCCCCACTGCCTGCCCTATCGATCAGCTTCTCACATGGCTCTTAATAGGTTTATTGATATTTAGGATTCATTTTGCCCTGATTTTTGTCAATCTTCACATTTTCACAGTCAGGTTCCATTTTGCTTGAGGAATGTATGCAATTAGTCCAGCTCTTAAAAGCCATGTTCTTTTACTAACGATTTATCCAGTGGCTTGATCTACACGGCTTCTTTTCCTTTTCTAGAGGTTTGTTGTTGTTTTTTTTTTAATCTTTTTTTTGTTCTTGTTTTGGTTTTGTTCAAGTATTAAATTAGGATGTTTTCTGAATGCAGCTTATCTTCAAACTAGTTGTTGTTCTTTTTGTGGATCTCAGTCCACCATTATTGCTTGGCCATGTTTTAACGCTATTTTCATATTTTTAAGACATTTTAATATCCATGAAGTTTGAAATGCTTTGCTGGCATTAACTGGCATAGGATTAATGTTGTTGCAAAGTAATGGCACTTTAATTCAGCCAAAGATTAATTTCTTTGCTTTTAAGAAGAAGGGATAGCACACCCGTGTATTTTTGTCTCAACCCTTCCTCATTTATAAGTCTTACTGAAGAGTAGAAAACAAATCCAATAAAAATATTTGTCCCTAGGATTTTAGAGACTATTGAACTTGTGCAGCTTCTGGAACCTCAGTAAAAGCCAGAGTACTAAATGGGTTTGCTGATCACTGATAAATATTATGGCATCAAATGTTTTCAAGTTCCCCATATGTTGATTATTTCCATTTATTTTGTGTAATTTTGAAAGATTTTCACCATTCAGATGGTGTCATATCAGGCCTGATTTGAAAGAATTAAGACTCCTATATTGAGAAAAACTGAGATAAAAGGTACCAACCTCATTTGAAAGCCTTATTTTCAGTTATTTTTATGACCTTTTCCCAGGAGGCTATTTCATGTACTGTATATATACTTTCCATACAACATGCTGTTTAGTTTTATAAGAGCACACCTACTATTCATTTACAAATTTATGGTAATAAGGGGCCTTGCAGTATCAATGCTTTTAAATAAGTATGTCTCTTGTAGACTAAAGCAAAACAAAACTAACTTTACCCTTCTACGCCATTAAATGATATGTTACTTTAAATGCACTCAAAGAACCAGGTAAACCCACAACAATGCCCTATAAAAGTGTAACTAAGACATGAGAATAATTTTCTCATGTTCTTAGTACAATTTGTGATCAAATTTAATGTACAACTAACAAATGATAGCGTGACTCACTGTGGGCTTTGTTAAAAATTCTCTTGGCACATCACACACAGGTTCGTTGTGAAAAGGAAAGCCTTATTTTCTTACAAAATAAGAGGAATTTCCATGTAGTTTGTAATCATGAATACTGATGGAGCAAAATCCCCCACGAAGTTAATCTGACTTGGTCAGATTTTCACCCTACAATCTGCAACTTTTAAGGGTCTGAGGAAGAGCCAAGAATTCTTGATTTATGAAAGAAACTGAAGGCTTTATAATTTATGCCATAAAGTCATTAAACACATTTTTAAAATCCCTACATTTAAACAAGCTAATAAATTAGGGAAAGCATCAGACTCCAGAAAAGCACACAGAAGATTTGCTTGAAAATAAGAGCTTTTCAGCTGCCTATGTACTCATTCCCTTAGTAGGAATTAATGCTGGGGTGTCCCTTATGCTAGACTAGGCCACAACAAACAAATCAGACTTAGCAATGTCACCATTTTTTGTAGGGGGGGAGGGGTTATGTTTGTTTTTGTTTGTTCATTTTCATTCAATTTTACAAATATGACTTCCTTTCATTTCAAGTAATTGTTTCTGTACATAGTCATATTCCTTCACTATCATCCTCTGAGCTTCACTGACAACCCTTCATCTGGTTTAAAGTAAACAAATTCTTCAGCATAGGCACTGCTCAACATCTGGCATAACGAAACCTTAATGGTGAGGCCTCTGGACTCTCCTTTAAAACAAATTAAAATATATTTGAGAAAGTAACATTTTCAGGTGTTTCTCAAACAATAGAGGACAACAATACAATTTGTTTAATGTAACATACATGTTTCTGAAAAATAGATTCATCTATGAGTTATATTTGTACATTGAGTGGCTTCAATTTTTAGCTGAGTTGAAACCAAGACTGTGTCTGCCTTTTGTTTACACAGGAGGATTAGAACAGGAGGATAAATGAGGGGTTCTTGGCTGGCTGAGGATTATAGAAATAACAGAAAGACCTCATAAAAACAGATAGCATCCTGCTTCAGATTTGCAGCTCCAAAAAGCTAAAGTTTGGCCGGCACACACTGTGGTTAAAGCTTCCTCATTTGGGAAGAAAAGAGCAGTAATACTAAAAAGGTTTGAGGGAGAAGCAGTGTTCACTGAAAAGACTTCAATTCAGATAAGCTAAAGCAGACATAGATTAACTGGGCAAGCATCAAACTGATGGTCTGATAACCACTGCTTCCAATGCAAAAGTTTGGACTCCCTGAAATGTGTTTCCAGTTGGTTTTTATTAGACAACAATATTTAATACCTGACCACAGAGCATTCCAGCTTCCTTCCCCTTTGAGCCTGGAGCATTATGGCTGCACACAAGCAGGGAACCAGAGAACCTCCTGTTCCTTTTGGTCAGCAGCACCTCCAAATCCAGGAAGGAGTCAATGCCAACTGCTGGTTAATAAGCAGAGGCTTTTTTTTTTTTCCTGGAGATCTGCAGGCTCTAAAATACACCAAATGTGCAAACAATAAAGGTAAGCATTCACTCTGTGCCATGTTGGAAAGCTACCTGCCATGGGCAAGGTTGGAAGGGATCGCCAGAGGTCATCTAATCCAACCTCCCTGCTCAAGCAGGGTCCCCTAGAGCACGTTACTCAAGATTGTGCACAGACAGCCTCTGAAGGTCTCCAGAGAAGGAGAATCTTGTCATTAAATAAAATCGTGTGATCAGAGAAATCACAGGATTAAAAAAGGCCTGCTTCTTTGACATGACTATACTGTTTATAGCATCAGTTATACTTATGTCTTTCCTGACCAACAGATGCCTAATCTGTTCTCAGAGGCCTTCCCCACGACAGACAGCCTTCATGGCACTCTACTCCAGTGATTCACCATCTTGTTAGGTTTCCTAAAATCTCATCCAAGCCATCTTTGCTGCAGTTTGAACCCATAGAACTTACTGTCCTCCTATCCCATGCAAATGTGGGGAAAAGCCACCACCCATCATTGCCTTTTATTAGATAATGACTACACTGATGACCCCAGCATTCTCTAGACTAAGCAGTTGACTTAGACCTTCTTGTTTTTTTGTAGCTTCTTGTTTCTAGTAATCATTTTTTTTGCCCTCATCTGGAATGCCTTCAATGGACCCACTTCTGACTGTGTTGCAAACCCCCAAACTTGACATGCTATTTTAGTCAAGATACTACCACGCTTAGCACAGCTGGGATACCTCTCCTGTCGTGCATGGTCATGTTATAGCCCAGTGTGAAAAGTCCCTTTTTGCAACAACAATTTCAACAAAATACTACTAATGCAAGCCAGTCCTTTTCAGACAAAAGAAACAGCATGGGAACTCAGACACAGTTATTTGTATACAAGCATTTAGGTGCTGCATTATTATACCAAGAGACATCTGTTGTAAAAGTCTTCACTTTTCCGACCCAAGGTTTCCCAGAATTCACAAGCCACATCTATTAGCCAGCTGCAAGGATGCCCCCAATGGGATCTGATCCAGTCTATTCTAGTAGTAGCTCAAATACTGTAAAAACTACTTGGCATTATAACAAAGACAAGACTTGCTTGTATGTGGAGGCCAGCATCTTAAGGCACAACACATTCTCTACATGATCATATACTTATGAACAGAACTTGTGTGGATCAACTCAGTGTTCTGCATTAGAAATGAGTTCCAGGTGGATTTTGTAAAATTCTAATCAGATGATAAAAAATACAAACCAAGTACATAATTTCTGATAAGAGCTTATGAATCATTAAAACCCAGCCTGTAATGGCAATTAAAGATATTCCTGGGAATCTTCCCCACTGCAAGTATTTCTGTAGCTGTCATGAGAGCCATGGAAATTAGGAAGCTTGGGGAAACAGATGATGAATCATGTGCAGACTATATTCTGTTGTGCTCAGGAGGATCTACAGAGATGCCAACTCCTTCCAAATCTCAGATACACTGAAAAATATTGTACTTTGACAGTCTAACCCTTGGCTTCTTATCTCCACATTTGCCTGCTGCAGACCCACTATCTCTTGTTTGGTGTCTTCAGGAGATACAGGGGGGCTGAAGAGGATCAGCAAAGCACTGGAAAGTCTCTGAAGCTGAGAGACTGGGTAAGGCAGACTGGATTCCTGTAGCAGATTATTCGTGTAGGTTTGGCTGCTGGGACCAGTTTGTACACAAACAAAACATGTCCAAAAATGACATTTTATATTCACACGGCACTCAAGAAAAACTAGAACTTAAAGTCTGACCTCCTGTAAAGGAAAATAGAGTATGGAGTGTTCCTTTTGGAGTTCAGGGTTGTTTTGGTTAAGCCTGACATGCTGATGCAGCTGGTAGAAAGAAGAATCAATTAAATCTGCTGCTAAATTCCAGATAATTTAAACTGTGATTTTGGTTCAAGAAAAAAAACCCAAAAACAACTCTAAGTGTTACGGTAGAAAACTGCAGAAGAGAAATTTGGAACAAATTTCCTCCAGTGTTTCTAAAGCATCTAATCTTTTCTCTCATAAGAATGGTAAGCATGTTTCTTACAGAGAAACAGGCATATGTGTATGAATTTTTATAGGTAACTTGAAGGAAAGAAAAAAGACATAGTTCCCTAATTGTTTTCAAAAGCCACAAAAAATCTTAGATTTCCTTATAAACGGATCTGTCTGAATGCCTTCACAAGGTCAAAGTTCAGTTGTGTGCCCTTAAGCTAATTTACTGTGTTGTAAAACACAAGATCAAAAAGTATTTAGAATAATAGAAACAGAAAACTAGAAAGAATAGTAAGGTACAGCACATGATAAAGGATATAGTAATGCATCAAATTGAAGAGTTCAGCCTCCAAAGAGCCTGGAAGCAATTATTAAAGCTGAAGAACTTGGTTTTAATGAATGTGGAACATTATTACATGTCAAAAGAGGTCCAAGTCCATGATTTAAGGACATTAATTAAATCAATCATTTAATTAGAATTGCTCTAAGCAAAAACCTAAGTAGGAGATATTTGAGGAAAGCAAATGTANGTGAAACATCTTTAACAAATAAAGCAGTAAAGGTCTGGAGAAGCTCCCAGCAGTGAGTTACATCATTTACTGCAATGCTTGACTAAATTTCAAATAGACTTGGAGTGCAGAATGTTCTTTGTATAACTTTAGCAAGCCAATGGTGGGCTCCAAATAAAAGGAAAGGATTCATCATTTACCAGCCCTTCTGCAGTCTTCTTTTCATTACAGAAAGGCTGTTTCAATTAGAGCTGTGCAGATTCTCTCTGCTGAGTTTGGTTCAAAGTGTTTTTATGCAATGCCAGCATCTCCAGGGATAAACATCCCCGCAGGGCAAGCTGTCCCAGTGCTGGGACTGAGATTTGTTTGGGTCAAGCTCTGCTTGCTGTCTCCCCTGAGCTCTCAGTGAGGGACCTGGTCCAGCCTCTTTCCATGGAGTTAAACTCTGCTGCCTCCCACCCTCCGGGCTGGAACTTGAGGCTGTTGCAGTGCACCAGAAAGGCAACAACCCCTCGGCAGCTCTTCTCACTCCTCTTCCCATGGGGCACTGCAGTTCCACTGCATGTCTTGGGGTCCACACACTTGTCTTCCGCCTCCTCCTTTTCCAGACTCACTGATTGCAGAGATCCATATGCAACTGTCATTCCCCCACAAGGTGCTCCTTAATAGAAAAGTTAAAGGGATTCTAAGAGGTTTTCCTCTAGAGACACATTGACTGGCCTGTTTAGAAGAGCATATATAACACGCCAGAGCTTTGTGCACCTAATGGGGTCTCCTACAGCACTGACAAACCAGTTGACTCGGGCATGCAATGGGTTGGAAGGAGCCTGCAAACTGGAAGCAAATCCATACAGATTTGAAGCCATAACACCCTGCGTTGTTAACAATCATCTTCATTCTTGGAATAAATCCAATACACTTGTCTCAGCCTCTGAGCTGAGATGTGACACCACTAATATATTGCATTTGCTAACAGCTAGAAAGTACAAACTACTTTCAACAAATTGATTTAATGTCCGGGTCTCATTTACAATGGAGTGCAGTATTCTGCAGCTGAATGGTAAAAAATAAATACCATCCAGCGCAGACTGCAAATGCCTGTAAATGGCTAAGTACTCAGAGAACAATAACATTGTAATTCTGCCATTACTGCTTAAATAAAATAAGCAAAGACAATGGAAATGCATGAGACAGCAAGCTCACAGCTCTTGAGCAGGCACTGACCATTTCTGTTCAATAGTGTAAATAACAGGAGCATCTCTAGACAGTATTTCCAAAAAAAAATGGAACTATTTTGCTTTAAGTATGTTGGTCTGTAAATATAACAGTGTGATGTATAATGTCATGCCTATTGGATTATGTCATGCTCTGACAACTGATGCTAATAGGCTGGAAGAGCCAGCCTTGTTTACATTTTTGCATATAATATGCTTTCCACCAAACCCAAACTTTCTTCACTTTCTATTGTTAATAAGTTAAAGTATTTAGCAAACTTTTGCCCACACCAAAGCTCAACCCAGCACATTCAAAGGTACATTCTGTTGCATAACACTATTGAGATTTTTTTTTTTAAATTTATTTTGGGATTTAATAGCCTAGTCCTATATTTAGGCTAAATCTTTCAGTCTTAAAACTTCCTCTGACCTTTGCCTAAGAAAGTCCAATGTTATTTTCATTAAGCATTTTAAATTGTTTGCGAAGTATGCATAGAAGGCACTCTTCTTGGAAATGAGTGATAATCCTAAACCAATTATCTTTCCTGCCACATACATTCCACGGAAAGGTGCTGGTGACATCTCAGAAGAAAGAGATGGCATGCTGCTCTTGGGAATGCCCAGGAAATTTTCTTTTTTTCTTTTTTCCGCTTCCAAAATAACCAGCAATTTAAAGCCAATTTCTATACATAATTTTCCCTGTCTAGGGGGTTAAACAAGATGCTGGGAAATAATAGACTTAAAATTACCTGTATGTCCTTATACAAAGATATTACAACTAGAGGGCCACACGAAAAATTTCTGAATAATGTTTGTCTCGTAAGGAGAGTAGGACAGATGCATAGAGTGGCAAAATGGGACAGCAAGGGCAGTCCTGAATTTTGAATGTCTGAACTTTTGAGGGCTCTGTTTGCAAATTAAGTAGTAATAAAAAAAAAAATCCCACACTGCTGCTAATCTACATTTTATAGTGTAACTTTAGTAACAACAGTGCTACTCCATTAGTGAAAAATCCAGTGCTAAGGAAAGAAGGGATGACTATTTAATTGTACATAATTAATGCCCTTGGTTGATATTTACACGACCCCATGACTCAGCTCATGTGCCTTATCCTGATGCAGATGTTATTTCCCCCCAAATACGGGTCTTATACTTAAAAAAATGGTTGGCTATGTCCAAGGCTTGGCAGTGTGGGGCACCTTTGTTAACAGCGTTTGCAAAACTGCTTGGGGAAAACATGGGAAATACAAACAGGATTTCTACAGACCTTTTGTAAGTCTTCTGTAGATACAGACACATGCTAATTTATCCTCCTTGTTTGTTTAGCTTAGGTTTCAGCAGGCACGATGGGAACTATGGGGCTCATTTGGTGTGCATCAGCTGGAAGTACCTTGGGATGTACCTTGGACACCAAATGAGAAATCAGCACGAAACTCTTTCCTCAGCAAACCTTCCTGTTTGCCTCAGTACTGTATTCCAACCAGAACTAGGATTTTAGAAACAAAAGGGGCCCAGTGCAGGGCATACACACAGAGAAAGCAAACACATTCTTGTTAACAAAAGAAGTTATTAAAATGAGAAAGAAGCAACGTGTTTACAAACTGAATGGCAACACAAACCCAGCAAAACTTTTCTAGCAAAATGCTGGAGACAAAGTAATAAATAGATATCCTGAACCTCAAAGAAAACCAGTGATTAAAACATCAAGGGAAATTATTTATGTCAGTTTTGAAAGGGAAAATTATTCTGAAGAATGGCAGCTGAACTGGAAGAAAAGTGAAGAGTTGAAGAAAGACACTTAAATTTGCTTGATGCCAACTCTTGTCAGTTATATTCAGAATTTAAAGAGAATAAAAATCCATACACCCCCAAAATAAAGACAACAAAGTATCCCATTCCCTCCTCTCTGGAAAATGACCAAGTCTTTCCCTTTAAAGGAGTAACGACATTTAGGAAGAGACAGTCTTTCTTGCACCAAAGTCCTAATTGAAAGAACATGGCATGACCTGAAGCAAAATGTTAATTGAAACCACTCTGCATTTCTTTTCCAAGTCCTTTTGTCTGACTTTTATAGATTAATTTGACACACTCCCTTCCCTTGCCTGGAAAGTTCTAGAGTTTTTTTGTTTATACTGTACAAAGCATGAAATTATTGTCCTTAGCACTTTGTTCTTTCCAATTGCATGAAACTTAGCGACATTTTGAAACATATTTGTTAGATGATGAAGGCCAGAGCTGACATATGAAAAACATGTGGGCACATCCATTTGCATGCACAAACCCCATTCCCTGTATACATGAAAACTGGCACTGTATTGACTAACTGAGTTTTTGTCCTCAAAGCACCTCTACTGTCAATTAATACAACACATTTCCATGTCTCAGAAGGAAAATCAGATGCAGAAGCAGTACTGGTACAAACCCATCCACCATCATCCTACACAAATACATTGCTCCAATGGCACGCACAAGAAAGCACACTTTACATTGCAAAGGCTTTAAAGAAAGTTCCCTCTAAATTTACTTTTGTAATATTCCTTTCTCTCTTAGACTAAATAGCCTCTTTGCTTTCCTTTTCAATTAAAAAGTGAGAGTTTCCAACACCAGCTGGCAACACCACTGAAAATGAAATCCATTCTAATCTTGTATTCTTCTAAACTCTCAGGTTCTTGCAGAAGTTGACCACCATTTACCATTGGAGCACAAAACAATACCTTTTTAGTTTCTGCCATCCAGAAATCTTTCCTGTGTATAATTTCAAAAGCACTTTTAAACAACTCAGCAGTAAAATTATCCAAATTCCATGAAGTGCAAAGAGAATTTTTTTCCCTTCGAGGCAACAATTTAGCTAGGCTTGGACAGACCCTTTTAGACTCAGTAAAACTTCTATCACCTTCTAATACATTGCCCACCAAAACAAACACAGGCTGAAAAGACCAGGAGATCGAAGAGTTAAACCCATTTTTTTTCCCAGAAATATAGCAAAACCAACAAACAAACAAAAAAAAAGCTGAAAAATATTTGATTTACTGAATCACCAAACAAATTTATAAATATAAATTGCATACCACAGAGAAAACTCAGATGGCTGAAGAAAGAGGTTGCACCACAATACTTCTCCCCCTGCAGGAGGGCAATTAAAAATAAAGGGCTCCTCCCATGGTGCATCCTGAGCCAGGTGACTGCAGTCACCTCCCAGCAGAGCCTCAGCTGGGCTGGGCAGTGCAGCGCTGGAAATAACAATCATGGTCTTCTCTGGAGAAAAAAGGGGCCAGGGCCAGATCAAGGAATTGCTGTCTAGGAAAGCCTTTGCTTGGAAATTTAGTTAATGGCTTATCTTTACAACACTTGTGCATGCTTGAATAGCTTTTAAGTGACTAAAAGCTATAAAATCCTTATTGTGCTTGCCCTGCTGGGCTGAAAATTGCACTAGCTTGCATATTTTGAGTAAAATTACATTAATTGTTAGATCTGGGGAATTAATTTCTGGGATAAAATCTAAATAAGTGAAAGGGGACAAAATAACTACCCCCCTTGTGAATGTTTTGTCACACCAGACACGGTGACTTCTGGTTCTTCTCTAGTTTGCAGCCAAAAAGAATCCAGGGTAAAACATTTTCTTGGACTATCTCCTGTTTTAAATTTCAGCTCAGAAAAATGAATAGAAATATAATTGAACATGTCCCTTATAATTTCTCTCTTCATAACAATTCCAAAATTAATGATAAGAATTCTAAATCAAATAACATTCTAAAGTACAGCTATGTAAGCAAATAGTTGAGATAAAAATGTTTCCAGTTTTAAAGTGTAAGTTTACAGATTACATAAGGAAATCAACAATTAAGAAAGAGACATGAAAATTTGTAAGTATTTTCTCTTCAGACGGAAAAAGATCTAAGTAGAATTCATTACTGTATTTACTTTCAGGTATTCCTTTCTTAAGTAATTAAAAAGTTACCATTAGTCTGGTTAAATTATGCTTTATCTTAGGCAAAATTTTGGAGGCCTAATTTTTGGATATAACTAGTATACAGAACATCTGTTGTAGTCATGAGAGAAATGATAAGTCTAATTGATTTTTGGCCAAAGTTATGGTAACTATTAGGAAAGTACTTTTCATGTCAGTGATTTTACTTGGAGTGACCAAAAATAACGAAAATCCCTGCTTAGGACACATTTACATCCTCGAAAGCAAAAGCTTTATTGAAAATAGGACCACTACCAATCTCCTTATGACTGAACTTCATCAGTATTTTGCTGGGTTAACTACTGCAACATCTTCTTCCCTGTACCATCATTCACAATACCTAGCACCAGATCAGGTCTTTGCCTGTCTGCCTACCTTTTTCTTTACAAGGAAAGAGAGAGCTGGAAGAGCAATCTTCTATTCTTGTCCTGCAGTTGATCTCCTTCTCCCTCATACCACATATCTGAGAAATACAAACATAATGAGAAAGTATAAGGATTAAAGTTATTTAAAAATTAGGTAACGTTACAAAAAAAAAAAAAATAGAGTAAGAACAAATTATTTCCTAAACTGTTAGTTCCCATCTAACATTAAATTACAATAGTCTTTTTACAAAACCAATCTGCAAATTGTGCAATTTTTCCATAATTTATTTCAATTAATAATTCTAATAATTTCTAAACAACACACAGATTTTTTTTTTCTTTTTTTCTTTTTGTTCTAAACCTGTGAAATGTCTGGAAAAATACTTTAAATTTCAGAAAGAAAATTTACCATGTAAAATTAAAGATCTAATGTATCTTTTGCAGGCATGACTTAAGACAATATGACACAGGGTGATTTATACGCCATATGGAAGGTTGTATAGCAGAATAAACAATCTAACCAGTTACATCAGCAAATGTAACTGTACAACAGAGAGATGACAGACTGCACAGGAAGGTAATCCAGGGGTCAGCAAAAAGCTCCCTGAAAGACCTTTAAATCCTGTTAAATATCTCAGCTGAACTCTGTCTGGAGCTTGGGAAACTTTAAAAGGGTCCCTTCCTTCCTAAAGCCCCTGAACATTAACACCATGCAAGAACAAAAGGATCCTGGCTCCAAAAAATGCCGTCTGTGACATCCTAGGAGTACATGAATGTTGTACTAATTCAGATCAGGAGTCCACCTCACCCAGTACAATCTTTCAGACCCCAAGCAGAAGGCATTTAGGGCATTTTCTGAGCTTCCTGTGGTTTGCCTTCTCGGTTACCCCAATAGGTATCACTTCCAACTCCCTGTTCAGTTTCCCTTTAAACCTGTGTTGTGGAAGTAAAAGGTATGCAATTTTTGACGAGGAGTCCCACAGGTCTGCAAGCTGCTTGTTTTATCCAGTCAAGCATTTGTACAAAGTACAGAAATCTCTTTAATGTGGGGCTCAGTATAGTACCTTGTCTTTAGGGCAGAAGGCCAACAAACTGACAAGAGTGTCTTTACCTTCACCTTATAAACATCAATGACTTAAAAATCTGTTCCTTCTTTCATGCTCTAATTGTCCCCTTCCAATTGTGCCCTTCCACCCATTTACTCTGTTGTGACATTGTACCTTCAAACTCAACAAAAAATTAATCCAGCCCATCGTCTTCAGTCTTGTCATGACATCCCTTAAAAATTCACTTTTGTCTTCAATCTTTGAGGTTGCTTTTTTTCTTTTTTCTTTCTTCTTTCCTCCAAATCCCACATTTGGATCATTTCCAAATCCCTATTTTTTTTCCTCCAAAAAACTCCAGACCTCTACCGTGTATCACTGTAAGTAATACTTCATATCCAAAGTGCCATGAATATCCAGCCTCACTGATGCAAACTCGTCTCATCTGCCTTCCTTAACATCAGTGCTGCTTGGTCCAGCATGAAAAAATTGAGCCACAAAGATGCTAGGAAGGGAGAACGGATAAACCACAGGAGCCACAGAGAGATTTGGAGGTCAAACATAAAGAAAAATCCTATTCAGCCCAGATCCCCTGGGCTCTAGAGCATGGCCAGCACAGATGGAGTCTTTGGGGACTGTTGCTGCCAAACTCCCGTAGAGAACACATAGCAGGAGATTTTCAGAGTCTTGTGATACACCCAGACTTAAGCTCATTCCTGAACCCAGGCTCTCCAGCTTCTCAAAAAGATGGTTGTAAGATTTGTTTTAACCACTGGTTGCACTATGTTTTGCCTTAAATTTGTTCTTTGTATAGTGAAACTTATCCCAAAAAATCAGCCTAAGGCTGATGGTAGCCATGGAGAAGTCAGATCCAAGTTTTTCAAGTTATACACTCCCATAAAAAATCCTAAACTATCACACAATATCATAAAGGAATGTGTTAGGTAACTTTGATGACAGCCACCTTTGCCAGCTTCACCTCTAACAGATTTTAACAGTAAAATAATCTTATCTTTTGTTTTCTCAGCAAAGGACCATCTTGTGTTTATGACATTCCGCAAATGATTCATGAAGGCACTGCCATGCAAGCCAAGGTTTCAATGCAAATCTCTTCTGATCTCCTACTGCTAAACAGTTTCTAAATTAAACTAAAATCAGGAACATCCTTGTAAGTACATTTTTAACTGAGCCTCGCTGGTTGCGCTCAGTTACTGAGAGCATGTAGATCACACAATGGTTTGGGTTGGAAGGGGCCTTTAAAGATCATCTAGTCCACACCCCTGCTATGTGCAGGGACATCTTTAACTAGATCAGGTTATTCAGAGCCCTGTCCTACTTGACCTCAAATGTTTCCAGGGATGGGGCATCCACCACCCCTCTGGGTAACACATGCCAGTGTTTCACCTCACTCATCATAAAAAATTTCCTCCTTATATCCTTTAATATTAAAGTCTTCTAGTTTATAACCACTACCTTTTGTCCTATCACAACAGGCCCTGCTAAACAGGCCCCCATCTTTGTTATAATCCTCATTTAAGTAATGAAATGCAACAAGGTCTCCCTGGAGCTTTCTCTTGTTCAGGCCGAACAAACCCAACTTTCTCAACCTGTCTTCATAGGAGAGGCGCTTCAGCCTTCTGATCATTCCTGTGGCCCTCCTTCCTCTCACCCACTCCAACAGATCCATGTCCTTCCTGTGCTGGGGACCCCAGAGCTGGAGGGAGCACTGCAGGTGGGATCTCACCAGAGCAGAGGGGCAGAATCCCCTCCCTCGCCCTGCTGTCCATGCTGCTGTAGATTCAGCCCAGGACACAGGTGGCTTTCTGGGCTGCAAGTGCACAACGCTGGGTCAAGTCCAGCCTCTCATTCACCAGCACAACTGCTCTCAATGTTTTCATTCCCCAGCCTATGTTGATACTGGGGTTGCACCAACCCAAGTGCAACACCTTTCACTTGGCTTTGTTGAATTACATGAGATTCCCATGGACCCAATTCTTGAGCTTGTCCAGGTCCCTCTGGATGCCATCCCATCCTTCAGGTGTGTCAACAGCACCACTCAGCTTGGTGCCATCTGCAAACTTGCTGAGGGGGCACTCGATCCCTTTGTCTGTGTCATTAATGAAGATATTAAATAGCACTGATTCCAATGGACACCTGAGGGACACCACTTGTCACTGATGTTCATCAAGACTGTGAGCCATGGATGCTCTGGATGCAACAATTCAACCAATTCCTCATCCACGAAACAGTCCGTCCATCAATTCTTAGAATATTATAGTTCAGTAGGATCTGGTTTCTTCTAACTTCCATAGGGAATCGTGAACTCAAGAAATTCTACACATTAAGAGAAGATTTAAAGGTACTTTTTTAGGTTTTTTTCCCCTCTCTTTGCAACAGATTCAGGGGGTGTGAAAAAATTCTCTTGGACACTGAGTGTAATTATAACTAATCATTCCCTTCTTTCTCCTTGGAGCAATGTACATTGACTTCTCTCCATTTTAAGGTAGTTGGCTGACACAATTCAAATTTAATTACTCTTTCTGCCTGATAAATTCCAGTCTGTAAGCAAATATGTCTCGTTTTTAAGTTTGGCTAGACAGCAGCAGTGTAATAAAGACCTTTCCACCCCTGGTGCAGCCTGTATCTTTTGAAATCTGTCGTAGACAACAAAACAGCCTCCTATAACAGAATTTTCTAATAACAACCTTATTAAATAAAAAATTAATCCCAAGAAAACCTGTAAACTAATAAACTGACTGCCAGTTCTAATGAATTCTCCTGTCAGAATTTCTTGATGTGCAACCAGAGCAGGTAAACAGCAATGTTGGTGGTGACTCTCAAAATAAGGTTTACTAGGTAAGGATGAGAATTGCCACAGTCATTCCAAATAAATTCTTGATTTTCTCCAGTTGAGTACAAATTTCTGGTCTTTGAATGGCTGTTGTAGTTTAATTTGTATAATCACTGGATATCAACATCCAGACAGCAAATTCTGACAGGATTCCTTGTGCTGTGTAAATTCAAACCTTGGCTTATTCTGCACTACTTCCCTGCCCAGACTCAAACTAATACAGCAGTGTTGAAGAAAAGCAGAATTCTTTTATTTTTTAATTCTCGATAGTATCTCCAAATAGGAATTTCTATACTCAAATTCATGTTAGGATAGCCCTTAGCAATGAGCAAAATATAGAGCTTTGCTGTGTTGGATAAGTCACTTTTAATGCACCTCAAAAATACTCAGACTGTCTTCCAGAAGAGGAAGGCCAAGCAAAGACATGGGGCATCTCTAGTCAGTCCCATTTCAAAGCTGTTAGGAGGCAATTAAAATATTCTGATCATAGGCTGTCAAAGGACAAGCACTAACAGTTCCTACTCCCTTAGGAAAACATGTCAGGAGCAGCAGATTTCTCAGACATGAGGCCAAGAGCAGCATTTGACATGTACACTCAGTTTGCAGGAGTCAGATGAAGGGAAGGGTGAGAAAGAGTTTATGCCCTGTAAAACCAGCAACACAGCCATGGTTCTTCCTTGCAAGAGTTTTAACCTGTCAACCCTAGGGAGTGTTCACCTCTTTCTTGTTCAGACTGAGAGAGGTATCAGGCAGGTATCAAGCACGTGCCAAATGCTGTTTCTCCCAGTGAGGGCTAGAAATGATCAGCATGTCTCTATTAATGCAGATTTTGAGTTAAAACGCCAAAGTAAAGAAAATTGGTGGTAACGTTAAAAAAATATAAAGACAATTTTAACAGCACATAGATTTCACCTCCAGTACAGAAAAAAAAGAGCAAAATGACAAAAACATTTCAAATAAAATCAGCAACATAAAATGAAGCAAACACTGCACTTGAACTTCATTGTTCAGTAGGGGTCAAGTTTTGAGCTGGACCTGTCTTCTGCATCCCATTTTTTTCTTAAGTGAGTGAATTCTGCATCCACTTTTTCTAGGAAATTCTAAGCAGGAGTGCAATGGGGTGGATAAAGGATCAATTTGTTCAGGTGCTGTTGCAGCAGAGAAGGGTGGGCTACTACTGGCACTACAGCTTTCATGTACTATGAATCATATTTAGCATAAAAGCACCACTAACCTTACTGGGATACTACCAAAGAAATAGTAGACACCATGGATGCAGTTGTTACAATGTGCTTACAAGGAAATATAAAACACTGATATTTAATTACAGTGCTGTGAATCAATACATCCCAAAAACCACTGTCTGACAACATTCAGGGGTCTTATTTCATTGGGGGTTTTTAACCAACCTGAACAACATGCCAGAGAATTCTCCAGTTAGCTGTTTAAAACAGGCAACATTCAGAAGTTCTGCACCACCACACACAGAATTTGCCTTCATTGCTTCTTTGAATAAGGAACTTGGAAGAAATGGCACAGTGCTTTTAATTGGCCAAGATCCAGCTCTGAGGGAGCACCATGGAAACAGAAGAAGGCAAAAGAGAGTATATTTACATAAATCACAGGAAATTAGGCTGCATTGCAGCACGTAGTAAATACACGTCAGCTGAGTTACCTTTTTCTCAAGGTAACATTGGTGCTTATTTTGATACAAGTGACAAGTGCTCTGAATATAGGAGGATCCTCTCCCTCCCATCACCTTGTCCGGATGAGTGAAGGCAAACTCCAGTATATTTCTTTCTCAAGCGATGAGGGGGTTTTAGAGTCATTAAGAGTCCCAAAGTAGCTCTGCAGCAAAGTGCTGTCCATCCCAGATGAACTCAGCCAAGGCCTGGTGCAGGCTCCAGCTCCCAGCCCTCCCAGTCCCATTCAGACCCAGTCCTGGAACCCAGATGAACTCTTGGATTGGGCATTTTTTTTTAGTGGACCTCTCAGATTTATTTCGGGAACTGTAACTATAACTTTGGCCAGGCTCACTGCTGCTTGTTCTCATCAGGCAAGTAACTAACAGTTCTTTTTTATCCAGAGTATTCCAAAACCTAAAAGTGGTCAGTCATTTCCATAATGATATTGCCTTTCCTAGTGATAGTGATCAACTTAAAAAGGGAAAATACACTTCTTATACAACACCTGATCTATCTTAGATTTTAATTTTTTTCACAGCAGAAGACTGGCATGTATCATGGGCATGTTTACAGAGTGCCACAGAAGATAGGAAAGGAAAATTATTGTAAAACAATCTCATGAAAGAAAAATAATCCAAAATACAATTGACTTTAAAAGTTGTCTGAAGAGATGCAATTACCAGTCTCAGCTTCAGTTTTTTAATCTTCTTATGATGAAACAAAATGTTAAAGTCAAGGAAAGTGTCAAACCGTGGACTCAAAGGGGATTCCAAATATTATAGTGCCCCCATTCTATACGGAAAAGAGGAGAATTAGTATTCCCAGATTTCATGCTGGTTTTGTAAGTATCTAAAAGCAGCTGAGGCTTAGATTTTTTAGTGAAAATGGATATATAAAAATTCATATAGTAGTGGATGGCAGAAACTTTTACTGATAGACAATCCTGATTCCAGGGTTTTAATCTGTTGGCTCAATCTTGTAAAAAAAAAAGTTTTAAAAGTTATGCTCTCTAACTTTTAAGATAAGTACAAGACCCACAGAAAAGATCTTTGTGCTCCTAAACTATTTGAGAAATAAAACTTAAGGACATGTAAGCAATGTAAATTTTATCTATAATGAAAGATGAGACACCTTCTTTTTCGTAAAGTATATGCATGGGCTCTTTTCTGATTTTTGTAGGTTTAGAAATAATTTCTTCTGCTGATACAGGTAAAATACACACTATCAGAAAAACAACAGGCCTACACCCAGAAGCAGATATACCAATTAAACTTCACATTACCATATAGACAAAACAATGAAAGTGCAAAACAGTTCAATTGCTCCATATAGTCATCTAAGTCATTTCTAATGAAGATAGTTTTGTATATGTACACTCTGGAAAATAATCTCAATAAACTTCCAGAATAGCTTTGTAGAGTCTTTTTAAACAGCCTGGCACATATTTATCCTAATTCATTGCAGGAGTTAATTATGATAAACTATTTTCTTTCTGAATATGTACACTGTGCTTCACTGCCGCAGTGTTAAAACCCCTTATTCCATCTTGTTTTCTTGAATTCTAGCACTGAAAAAAGATATTTGGTTTAAAAAAAAAAATCAGCATTTGATTTTTAAAATAAATTGTCCTTTGAATAACACATTTTCAATTAACATACCCAGCATTAAAGCACACGCTTTCAGAATGTTGAATGAAGGTCTTGAGAAATCTCTACTTGAATTTGCCTGTATACCTCAGATGATCTTAATTAACACACTATTTGTTGATGTGTAAGATCTTAAATTGTTCTGTTAACCAGAAAAAAGGAAAAAAAAATGTTCTATTGTGTGTTTGCAAATGTCAACTTTAGAAATAATGAGCCCATATTTCTGAATTTCAGCTTATTTTTCACTCCAGTTTGAGCACGATGAAACGATCCTACTTTGAGATTTATAACAGCAGCTGTGTTAGTTATGAAAGCACAGAGGTGTCATTTGGAGTGCATGAAGGCCATATCTTTGCCTCAACTTCTGCCTTCAAACCAGCTGAGCATAATTTACTTAATATTTCTGAAGACTGGGCATTGTAGCTGATGTCAGGCATAGAAAGTGTCAAGCAAAAACCTATCCCAGAAACTTAGGAGCGGATATTTCACTGAGCATGAATAAGTTGGAAAGACTACAATGTTCATGGCAAACTGATAATGCAGCTGGATTTTAATGGAAATTTCAAAGGTATAAATCACATAATATCACACAGAACTATAATTTGCTACCCCATGACTCCATCATCTGGAAGGAGTCAAGTTACACTAGTTTCTCCTGTTTCTTTTCTTTTTTCCACCAGAGCAATATAAAGTCATTTTTACATCATTCTTGCACCAGGACAAACAAAAAGAGCATTTATTGTGTTCTCCCATTTGGCAAAACGTTTGGTGTAATTCCAGGTGCTTCATGAGATTGCATATTCATGAAGACTTACAACTTTCAGCATTTGTATCCCAACCTAGAAATACTTTCTGATTAATTCCACAAAACACCTTTTTTCCTGCAATGCATTCAGTTTTCTCCTATGTCTAAGGGCACATGTAAAAAAAAGTTATTTGAAATCAACAATGAACCGATTTCTAGTCAATGTCTAAAAGCATGCAAGCAAAAAGCCACTATGGCAAAGAAAAATGTGAGTGGGGGGTAAAAAGCAACCCAACAGTTACGTTCTGGGGTCTGGACCAGCAGGTAGGATGCAAATAAGAGAAAGGAATAAAAGGCGCAGTGTCCGTGTTCATGGCTGATGGGAAAGGAAAAAGACCTAAAAGGGAATTAAGAAAAATCCCTTATGGTGACGCAGAGAATTTTGCTTTCTGTTATCCAATTGATTTTGGGAATCAATGAGAGTATCCCCAGGGGTACAGAAATCAGCTTATGTGACTTTCCTGCTTTCTTAATGTTAATGAAGTAAATATGGCAATTGAACACAGATGATTTTGTTGCATTAACCATTTGTTTTTTAAAGTACTTTCATACTAGGGAATAGCGTATGTCATGCAGTAATTGATTCAGCAAATGCAGCCTTTTATCCTTTGAGTAGCATAAACCATTATTGATTTTCTTAATTCTATAACAATTACTTTCACAATGATGTCTACCAACACTTGATTTATAATTTATCAACAAATAAACAAGAAGGTTTCAAATTTGTGCTACATTGCTTGGGTTGATGCAAACCACATGGCAATGTTATGATTTACTTATTAAATTACTAACTCTTACAGCCAGGTTTCTCATAGAAATTCACTGGTATTTCTACTGGTGGATTCCAAATTAATTTTCCATCATAATTCACTGAACTCCTGGTTTATTTGTCCCATGAAAGTTTCTTCCAGTAAATGTCTAGACAGTTTCAGGAAAGCACAAGAAAAGTAGAGGGCGTGGAGACAGCTAACCAGCATTTGGTTCTTTACTTCAGGGAGTCTTTCAGAAATACTTTTTGCCTGTAATCAGAGCTGCCAACTCTCATATTTCCCTCTAGATTTATAAAATTCTTCCCACAAACACCACAGCTTTTGCAGTCAAATGCATACCCAGGAACATCCTTTTTCATTTGAAATTAAAGTTCTCTTCAGCAAACTGGAGTTTGAAACCAGAAGATAAACAAAAATAAGACAAACTGAAGACTTTAGTGAGGAGGGGTAAAGGTGTGACACTTCTGTAAGATCGTGGTTGTCACAGCTATGATTGGGATAACCACATCAAAACTATGTAAGCATAGCCTCGAACCAGATGCAGCTACACTAGAGGCAGGAATCAACTAAAAACTCTACGTATTATTTATATTAATGTGATACTAAAAACTGTTGAATTGCGAAAGTCATGGGTGGTAAATGAGGAAACCACAAGATAATGAAGGGAAAAAAAAGGAATAAGATGTACAAACTGCATGGATTCATAAGAACAAAGAAATCATTTACCAAAAGTGAGATGAGTAAGCTAAAGCAGCTTATAGTCATCCTCAGGAACTGGCACTGAAATAGCAAAAACTTCCATGTCTTCTATATCTTGCCCATAAGAAACACACTATTTACTCACAAAATAATTAATTGAAACACAAATGTGTTTGTCTTCTGTATAAGCCATGCCTTTTTTTTGTTTGCAGCTATTTCTGAACAATGTCATCTCTGTTCCATTTTCTTCATTCTGAAATAAAATCCCTATTTGTGTCTGACTTGTAATAGGGTAGGAACCAAGAGCAGGATTAAAGGGGTTTTTTATGCTATTTGGACTGGTTTCCTACCCTAGGCTGTAAACTTAGAATCATCCATATTGTGTAAAGATCTTCCACATTTGCACTTCCTTTTGGAGTTAAAATACTTGCCAGGTAGGATTGTGGATCCCTATATGCCTGATGTCCTGTGAGTCCACATCACTGTGCTGGCTTACAGGAGATAGGTGAACAACACCTATAGACTTGTACAAATTCAGAGACTTTCATTGTAAGAAAACCCTTCCTGCACACTTTGGCCCAGATTCCAGCTCTCAGTCAACTGGTGCATCTTGTCTCATGTGTTTTAAATTCTTCAGCGGGCAAAGTGACCACTCCAAGCTGCGGCAGTCCCAGCCTATTTTCAGTTCAGCTGCAGCCCATAGGGAGAAGGCTATTCTAGGATGGAGTATTCCTAGGTGATATTGAGCTAAGAAAAATAGGACTGTAATGTTTTGCTTGCATTACAGACAAGTACTATACAAGTAACCAAATTTAAATTAATATCTTTGCTACTTTGAGGGGACTTTGAGAAATTTCACAGGAACAGAGAATATGCTGAGTTGGAAAGGACCCATAAGGATCCTTGAGTCCAACCCTCAGCCCTGCACAGGACCATCCCCTAGAGTCAGAAGTCCTCTCAAAGTAGCAAAGACATTAGTCTAGCCTATGTGGGGATGCACCTTCCTCCTTCCACAAATAAATGGTGTTAGCCAAGTCTTTTTAACATACACCAAAAGATTAAATGACTAGGACAATAATGTTAGGATAGAAAAACATAACATGACTTCAGGCTTTGAGAAAGCCTCAA
This sequence comes from Grallaria varia, assembly GCA_013396735.1. NCBI lineage: Eukaryota > Metazoa > Chordata > Aves > Passeriformes > Formicariidae > Grallaria > Grallaria varia. Next base: position 251,772 of record VWZG01004776.1, read on the forward strand.
CCTTCACCAACTGAACTTTTTTGCCTTTTAAACTAAAAAAAAAAAAAA
>VWZG01004776.1:251901-291219 GCA_013396735.1 Grallaria varia
AAAAAAAAGAAACACTTAAGATTGTTATCTGAGTCTTATGTGAAGTTTGAAAGCACTATGTGATCTACAGTTTTCAAAATAAGATCAAGACTAGAATTAGATAAAAGTTAATGTACAACTTGCTAAGGTATATGAAACCATAAGTATTCAAACACTAAAGGAAGAAAAGAACTGCTTTGAACATGGTGTTATGCCATTGCACTGTTGTTTTAAAAAAAACCAAAAACACAAGTCCTGATGTAATACTACATTCCTTAAACAAAGAGGAATAACCTGGATGTAAGTAGTCATATGTATCCACTCAGACTAATGGACTAATTCAAGGCTTGTCCCACATAATTGTGTTGTTCCTTAATTTCTGATTCTTATTACTCAGGAACACATGGCCTTATATCAGAACAAGTACTGCCCTGCATTGTATTCCCAGCTGTGTCTGCTGGAGATGGACCAAATTACTGTTCCCACATAGCCACCGTTTTTTATTCTTTTCCTATTCTTACCTATTTAAACTCTGAACTCTTCTTTGCAATGACTCCCACTCTTCCAGTGGGTTTGTAGAGCAGCAGCACAACAGAGTCACCACCTAATTGAGTATCTTTATTAGAATACCAAACGTGATTTAAAAGCACTTCCAACAATGCATCTTAGAAAAAAATCCAAAAAGCGGAGATGAAATGGATCAATACTTATGAAAAAGACAGAAAACTCCCTCGGAGACCTGTTGAAACACTGTGCTTGTTCATTTTAAAGGGCCCAAAGCAAGCTGATGTGATTCATCATCTCAAATTGTTCAGCACTTACAGTGGTACTGCTTTGTCTAATGACATCAAAAGTAGCTTATTAATCCAGGTTTGCATGAAATGTCAGAGCTCTTCTGGTAGAAGAATGTCATGAGTATAAAAGAAAAAAGAAAAACACTGGACCATTTTAGGAAGTTGGATAACAATTACTGCCCTATAGAAAGTCTTCTAAAAACAAAACAAAAAAGGAAGCTTAGAATTAGCCACAATGAAGAGATCACAACAGATTTTAAAACTATACTTTTAAATGTGAAAATTTGTTTCATTTTCTAAACATTTAAGGAACTATAAAAATGCATATCCAGTATGTGGCTGATACGACCTTCTCAGACGTCTATCAACTCACATATCCCCACAAAGACAGAAAACGGCACATTGAAAATATCAAGCTTTCAGTCAAGGGTGACACATCTTATGGCTCCATTGTTTCCATGGACATAAATAACAAAAATTGTACCATAAGAAATACTATAATATTATGTTACTTTAAAAATGCTAACAATGTCTATATTAGGTAGTGGACCGCATGGTAATATTCAGTGACAACTTTTAAAGGTGTTTTTAAGTACAATAAAAAATTGAGAAATGATTTTTTTTTTTGGTTGGTTGGTTTTCAATCTGTGAAATGGAACAGGGCTAAATTGGTTAAATCTGTGGAGAAAAAGCGAGACATGAGAAAAACTTCCAAAAAATCCTTAAATACTGTTAAAACAACTTTTTAACCTCTAAGCAAATCTTTAACCACAATAACTATTTTATTTTCCATTTGTAGGCATGACTTAAAATGAGCTTTACAAGAAATCCTAAGTTAAGCAAAAAGTAAAATTACCACTGGTTTCTCCTGCACTACCATGGTAAGAATATGTAATGAGGACTTACTAGTTCATTTTATTTACACTGCGGACTTTTCAGCAGAGATTTTTGAGGTCACACTGTTTTTTCTCTTCAATGACTCTGCTGTTATCCCAAAAAAAGTTCAAAGAAAGATTCCGACATCATGAATAAAACTTTTGGTTGTCCTTATACCTCAATTTCAAAAATTCCTCTAGCCCACATTCTTAGAGAAATTAATGGAAAGAAACAAATATTTTTAAAGACTCGGACCTCATTTTCTTCAGAATCTCAGTCTGATTAAAAGTCTCAAGTACTTCTGATACTTTTTTTCCCAGAAAAAAAAATCTCAGTATATTTGGCTGAGATGGCCAGTGATATCCTAACTAAGAAATAATAAATTTTTAAGGATTACGCCTAAATTACTTTGGCCTTCAAAACTCTTCTTTGTACATTAGCAATCTTTTTATATTCATATTATCTAAACCTACCATCATTAGCTGATAGATAAAACAGAATTAGCAAAGACAGTGACGAGTGCATACAGGTATAAAGACATGGGAGAAGCTTATACTTAATAGCAGTCAGTAGGAAAAACTGAGAAAATAAAGTTCTTCCTGATACTTTCTCTTGATAAAGCCTCATCTGCAAAATGCCTCAATATTTCAGATGAAATTTCTTCACCCTAACTTTCTTCTGGACATAGATTGTTTGAACTAGAATTATGGGTTTTCACAAGCTATGACAAAATACTCCCAGTTTTTAACATGCAGAATTATATCAAATCNAAAGATAGGAGAAGAAACAGCTGGATACCAGAGTATCAGAAATAGGAACAAAATTCAGTTTTGTCAACAGCTGTTAATAATTTCAAAGGAGTAATAAAGAGCTGGAAAAGAGTATGAAAACAACCTTGTGACATAACAGGTTTGTAGGCAGGTTCTGGGAGAAGGTTGCACTGCTCTGTGTTGCACGACAGTGCTTTTCTTTTTCTCATCCCACCTCCCCAGTCATAAGAAAAATACTTGTTGGAGATTGTTCCTCACTGAATTGGATACAAGTGTTTTCATAAGCTAAATTTGCTTTGTTCTCTATGCCATTCTCAAGTTGCTGGTCCTGCTGCCAGTAAAACAAAAATATAATGAAAGCCCTCTAGAGATTTTAGAGAGCTGGAGACTCCAGAGAGCAAGAAGAAAGTTGCTGTTTTACAGAAAGAAAAACAGCAGTATGGAGAATGAAGTGACTTCTCAAAAAGCAGTTAGTGGTAAAACTGGAAAGAGTAAGAAGTAAATACCCATGCAGAACAAGTATAGAAAAAAAATCCAGAGTAAAATAGAGACAAAGATAACCTCTTCCCCTCTCACTCCCCTTGATAAAATAACATTTAACATCCACTCCTAAAAGCTATAGCGATGTTTGGGGAAGCCTGAAGCATAAATTCGGTGTCATCAGACATTTCAGTAACTCATTGCTCTTAGGGTAGCTCTGCTAGTTCAGATCACTCCTAACACACTGCATTCCTATTCCTATGTTGAATTGGCTATTGTAGTAGTCTAAACAAAACTTTCTTCCAGTCGCCTTCCTTGGCTTCTGGCCCCATCATTTATTATGCTATAGTAAGCAGTGTTAGGAAGGTAAACAGCTCAGCTTAATCCTGTCTTGTTTAAATTGGCCCTCGAAATGGTCAACGCTTTAAAATCTAGCAGTTAGTACTTAATGAAATATTTTATTATATGGTTTGGCCCTTATCTCTACAAACTTCTTGATTTATACAGAGAGCTGTAAACTCCTGAGAGATGACGTTTTCTAAGGGCTAACATGGGATTCTTGCAAAAAGAGAGCAGTAAATTTGCTTGGTGTCTCATAGGCCTGACATGCCAGACTGACTATTTAAATGGCCCCACAAAATTACCTGTCAACTCGCTCCCAAAGGGCTTTCCCAAGAAGTAATGGCTCAGCCATTTAAAACATGGCATTCCCAGTTCCCAGGCACTCTCTCCCATAAGTGCTGGAAGCATCATATGTTTAGAATCAAGAACAGAATTTTTAGTATGATGAAGTCTCAGCTGTTCACAAGTTGGAGCCAGGAAATACACTTTGTCTTCTCCATACCCAAGGGGGTTAGATGGTTTGCCACAGCAGACTTGTCTAGCCTGGAGTTGTCCGGGCCAAGAAGGAAATTCAGCAAACAAGAGGGAAATGTTGAGGTAGAAAAGTGGGAGGACTGGTTTGTGAATGTCAGTCTCTTGCAGGGTTTGTGGTTCCCCTTGGCTGACTTGAGTTCTCAGGAGAAGAGGGGTCGGGGGCATTGGCGGTGAAGGCTGGATTCCAGGAGGAGGATTACAATTTACCTCCCAACTAGACTGGAGAGCAGCCAAAGCAGGGCTGCATCAGACTCTTTCATGTTGAGGAGACCATGGGAGAGTAATCCTGAATTTTCTGGTTTTTAAACTTGAATTGCAGCCGCAGAGACTGTTTTTTGTGTTTCATTTCACATTGTTTCCCAGAGTCAATGCATAATCATAGAATCATAAAGGTTGGAATGGAACTCTAGATGTAAAATCCACACGAAGGTCTTCCAAGAGAAATCCTTCTCCAGCTTGCTCCTTCCCTGACAGCCCCTTTGCAGCTCCAGGCTCTGCCTCTCTGCCAACCCTAACCCTAGGCACTGACTCAGCCATACAGGAAGCCCCACAGCCCTCCCACACAAGAAGAACATCTGAAGGGGAAAATCTACTTGCAGACTGCCAGTTTCTTCGGCAGCACCTTTACAGCCTCATTTCACTTACAGCTCTATACTTTGTCTCTTGCCCAATCCCAATCTTAGTCCAAGTTACAAAACATAGTCCTGTGTTCTCAGGGAATAACTTTTTGGCAGCTTCGCCCCTTCTTTGGCAATCCATTTCCAGCCAGACTGAGTCTACTTGCAGCCCTAAGCTTTGTCTCTCCTTGGTTCACCACCCTAATCCTAGGCATTAGTGTGGACTAAACCTTAGGTTAAGTCATAGTCTAGTTCCACATGAAGAAGTCCTCAGCAGACAATATTTTTGGCATCCCCACTCTAGATGATCCCATAACTTAGTCACTCTGCCATCCCCAATCCTAAACAGAATCCTGGACCCTGGGGGGTTCAGGTAGGGGCCAAACCTTAGCCCAAGGTCCCCATCTCTGCCACACATGATGAATTTCTGCAAGGAAGAGTCTTTCTGCAGATTGTTCTTTCCTTGACAGCTTTACTACCGTCCCACTCCAACTGGAATACAGCCAATCCTATTTTGCCATTCATAATTTATCAGGGTACTAATCCCACATTTGATTAGTGGATTTGGAAAGTTCCAAAGAGGTTACTATACCATAATTAGGCCCTTAAACACCAGTTTTGCCTAAATAGTGCCAGAGCCAAGTGTGTTTCCTGAACAAAGACGGTGACTAGATTGTTTTTTTTCATATGTCCTTATTCTTTCTAACTTTTGGTAGAAATGGATCTCTAGACAACAAGGTAAGGATTATCATCAGAATTAATCACAGCTTTTACTCTGCAAACAGTTGTGAAATATAATAAATGCTCTTTTGGTATAAAATCAGCTCAAGTGTAGTCAATGAAATTACAAACATATGCCAGCCAAGGAACTGATATATTGTTAAAATGTTCTCCAGCATTTCATGAAATATAGATAATAATCTGTTACAAAGGCACTCTGAGGTTCATTTAGCAGAGGGCTGATGAGCCCTTTAGGAGCTCTGAATGAAAGGATGTGTGCATTGTAACAGGCCTGCTTCCACTTGGCTTTATGGACCCAGGACTCAAAGTTAACCTCAGCAGGTTGAAGGCAAACCTTCGGATGGCTTGGAGATGACACCTGGGCAGGTGCCTGAACCAGACACAGCCCCAGCAGGAATCTGTAGGCTGTGCAGCCAGGACGGTGCCATACCACGTTGGCCTCACATCCTTCCCTGGAGCAGGTTATGGTACCAGCTCTCAACCAGCTCCCTGGCTGGTGATGCACGGTGCACCTTCCTCCCAGGTGTGTCAGCACGTGTCTCAAGCCATGAGGCCTGCTGTGTCCAGCACACAGCCTCCCATGGAAGCCAAAGGGCATAGCCTCATCACAGAACAGAGGGTTTATTTTTATAGTCAGTAAGATGGAGAGTATAACCCAGAGCATCTTACTCTTGCCTGGATTTCAAATTTTTTTTTCTTCAAATTCCTATGTTTTCTCTGGTTTTCCAATTCTTATGAAATTTCAAGACCACATCTTCCAGGATCAGAGATCACTTTTTTTGACACTTGAGTTGTCTAGAGGGAGCAGAAAGAACTTATTCCAAAAACAGACAGTTATACAGAAGGAGCAGAATCACCAACTCCGGCCTTCATCTCGGGTCTTTAACACACAGATGGTTTTGGTCTCCGATACCACTGGGATTAGACCTCTGAATGCCTTGAAAAGGGAGAATGAGGCTTTGAAATCTGGACACCAAGACCATGAGTTAAGTCAGATCAGAGAACAGAGAAGATGTACGTGTGCCTATGCAGTGTCAGTAACTGATGCTGATGGGCTACAGGACTCCGGACTGCTCAGTTTATTAACCCATATTAAGGATATCATACCCAGGCACATCTCATTGTTATATTCTGCTTAAATGGCAATGAATCCACATAAAGTCAGTTCCAGGCCAAGACCAGCTGCATTGGGGTGCAATGCTCAAAGCAGCTGGAGGGATTAGAACCTGTTAGTCACTGATACTGCTCTGTGAGAGTTCAAACCGAGGTCTTAATCAACTACATTCCATATAAACTAGGTATAAGAGAAAGTCAATCCTAAGTGAGAAAGACATGGAGAGACACAGCCCAGGAGGAAGCCAGTGAAAGACTTGGGAATGGAAGCAAGCTCTCCTCACTCTAACCTTTAATCCTTGTTCACTGGACCACACTGGTTTAGACACACTGTGTATTTATTATGCATTTAGGATATAGACAGCACTTAGGGCACAATGTTATGCCATGGAGCGTGTCATCTCTAACCTCTTCGTAAGGACAGTAGCCACTCTGCAAATGCAGCCCAGTAGCCTTTTTCCTAGGGACATGGAACGTTTGTAGAGGCAAAAGGCATTAATCAACACCAATTAACAATCTGTTCACTTTTTCCAGTAATTTGACAGATACATCCAATGTTTTTCAAAAGGAAAAACACCTAAAGCAGCTAAAAGAGAGATGCTTTGAGGTCAGTTTTTTTCTGCACTTCTTTTAAAGAGCTTTACAGTCTTTGGTGGAAAAAAACCCCGAACGCAACCTTTGTCAATGCTAACTATTTTGCTTATTTTTGCATTTTTTCGTTGCATCTTTTTCAGTAAATATTTTTAGGTCACAGGTGCCAGGGAGTGGTAGAATTAGGTAGGTACTTTGCGTGTTTGCATGAAAATTACATTGTAGAATTTCATTCAAAAATGTTGCCTATGGCTTAAAATTGGACACAATTACTGACTTGTATATTTTAAATCATGTTAGTTGAAAATTACCAAATAGCAAAAAAATCTGTCACAGAAGAGTTGATAAATCTCATGTGTAAATAAATATTTGTACAGAAAAATATCTAGTTGGACTTGTTTTTTAGGATTAAGTGCACACTGCAAACTCAATGTACAAATAATGAAGGTAATTCAAATCCAAATGTTACCCTACATACAAACTATATAAATAGCTGTTCCTCTCTACTTTTCAACAGAAAGAAAATGAAGCGCTTGAATCTAAATAGCCTGTCTGTCAATATATTCCAGTGCAAATACTGCTTTAGATCTCATAGCTGGAGCATTTATACCATGTAACAAAATCCAAGCACTCGAGTACCTCATAGCTTTCCATATTTTGCATAGAAAGGAGTCAGTTGCTCCTTGAAGAATTCTACGACTTCCCAGAAAAAGAAAAATCTGTAAATAAAATTGCTTTCAGTAAGACCCATCAACACTGGACAGCCATTACCACTTCTATTGCTTGGGTGGAGATCTATGACTATTTCTATGACAACAAGACCATTTGAGAAAAGTGGCTGCTATTAGGGGGTTAGAAGATTGTTTCATTAATTAAGAAACATATTGATTCATAATTGAATCAATAATGGTATTCTGAAAGTGCCAGATCTGTCTGATACATCAGACCCCAAGGAAGCCAGCCCATGCAACTTACAGAACCCCCTCTGAACTGAACACTCCCCAGACCCACATCTGACACCAGAGGATCTCAGCAGGGCTGGCTCAGCAGAAGGCTCTGCTTACCCACACCTTCCAGGACCTAAATCTGTCTCTGTGTCCACCCTGAAACTTGCGCACTGTCTCCCTCTTAAAGACCTTTTACCATGATTGATATTGACACAAGCTAACTACTTATGTCTGCACAATCACCATAATTGAATTTCCCTTTGTGTAATCTATGACAAATTCTTTTACATGCTGCCCAGGCATTTTTAAAGTGTTCAAATGTATCCCTTCCCAAGCTCTTCTGCTACTTTCAACACTGTTTAATTTTTGGCACATTCAAGTTCTATTTAGTGCTCAGACTAAATAGAGAAGACTAAACAGATTCCTGTGTTTAGTCAAGTATGATAAACATCTTCATTTCTAACTGGTCAAGAGTAGAAGTACAGTGAAAAATGGGAAAATATTTTCAAACTTATGATTTATAAGATGGAACACCGAGCTGAAGGGTGTCATACTAAATACTGAATGCAGTAAGTAAAACTAAGAATAGGCTGTTCATGCATGATCCATATGCTGAAGTCTAAAATAATAAATATTTGTCCAAAACTTTTGAGTAATGAACATGTTTTAAAAATTAATTACTTCAAGACAGTTTCCACATAGCAAAACACAGCTAAATTCAGAAAAATGTTCACTGCAATAAATGTGACTAATTCTCTTCAAGAGTAATGTCTGTTTCTTCCCTGTCTTACATAGGTCAGAATTCGCTGGAAAAATTTACACTTCATTCAAAGCCTTTAATTTCCACAACAATATTGTATTTTATACTATATTTCTCTCTTCCAGTCAAAACTGGCCTGCTTGTCACTGAAACCTCCCAATGTGCATCAAATTCACAGCTGCTGCACAAGGATTTTAATATTCCGGAGTTCAAAAACTCATCCAGCTCTCAATTGTGCCACTTAAGTTTTTTTTAGCAATATTTTGATAATTACTTCTGGGCTAATTAATGCTGTGTATTGGCCCCTCTCTGTGTGCCCTGGAGCCATTTGTTATGCTATTTCAGTACAGAGTGTGTTTTGCTACTCATTTGGTTCCCTACCTGGCACCATGACGGATGCCGGGAGAGGGGCTGGAGCCTCTGGTGTTTCCCTGCGGGGTTCAAATCTCTACTACAAACTTTAGGCTGCAGCCCAGTTTGAATTCAGAAAAACATGCTGAATCATTGGCAGGTTTGGTGCAGCTTGTTTCTGTCACACAGTAAGGGACCGTTTTTGTTGAATCTTGAAAGAAAAACTTGCCTGTTCCCAGTGGCTTGATACAAGATACTGAGAACTCATGTCAGAACACTCATTTTTCAACACTTTAAAACCATAAATTACATCTGAAAATATAGAATCCAATTAAGGTGAATATTGCAGAGTCTCTTGCTGCTGCTAGTCACTGTTTCTAGCAATTGTCATCACTTGTGACATAAGAAACAGCATGGGAGTCCCATGTCAGAGGTTGCATATCAGCTCCTATCCCGTCAGAACAAATTTAATATTTAAAGATGCAGTCAGAATACTGATCCTGGAAGAACATCAGTGCAATGCAATGAATACTCAGGCCCTTAATATTTAATCTAACATTCAACATTTAAATACAGAGTCCCTTCTTCTGACTAGATCAGAACAGAGTTTTTAGTTCTGGAATCACATAGCTGGAATTTCAGATGTCACGCAGATGCCACTTCTTTGTTTTTCTGCTAATCTGAGTATCAGACACCAGGAACCACGTCTTACTGGGTTCCTGGGTTAGGCACTGCAGATGGAAGAGCAAGTAATGCAATCCCCCTGCCACCCTCACAGGAGGAGCAACACAGCCATCCAGCACAGTGCTCCACACTTCTCAGGACGGTCTTGGCTAAGGAGGGAACAAGACCAGCAGAAGATGGATAATAGTGAATCAACACACCAGAAGCCACTCATGGGCTGCCTGACGCTTTGAGTCAGGCCGGCACTGACAATGATGAATTCCCCTCAAACATCACACTCACTTCTGTGCACACTGAGTTGCACTGTCCCTCCACACTTCAACTGTACTTCAAAAGGTCCTTTATTTTGAAATACAATTGATAAGTGGAGATAATGACTCCTGGCATACACTGGTGTCCAGAAGGATCATGTAAACCCACAGGCACACCCTCGGTTCCTAGGAAGATACTTCCATTAAACAGTTCTAGGAGCAAACATCATACAGAGACTGCACATGCTCCCTGTCTCATTGTAACTTCCTAAACGTCATGAAGGAGCTACTTCAGCAAGCGTGGCCTCACCTCTAGAGCACATTCCTTTTGTCGGTCCACAAGAGCTTGGGCTTGGCAGCCAAGAGAGCAGAGGTCACTCCTGTTTTCACTCTGGTCTAATATTTCGTGTGTTGCTTGTTGCCATGGATCAGGGCACGGCAACACAGCCCTGCCCCCAGACAGTGATAACTCTGCAACTCCCAGTCTCTGCACATTTTACCTCAGTCACTAGTCAGAGACAAAACCAAGACCCTAAAACAGTGTATAATGCATATAGTGTTCATTACTGCGTATCCCCTCCGAAATTCGGCAATCTTTATACTATAATGCGAGAAATATACAGTAAAACCAACACAACAACTTCAAATTGCAGCCTGTGTACATCTGAAATACTGACAGATCACATCATTCAGTTCTGCAGACTGTTACTGCTTAAAGTAATACACACCCACAGAGGTAGAGCTCACTGCCAGTGGACAGTTGAGACTGGTTTGAACCCAACACATAGCATTGATTTTACTGGGATCCAGTGATAACACGATTGTCATCTTCCATAATTAAGAAAACTGAACAATTCTATGAGATTAGGAATAGAGAACTGGTGAATGACAAAATTAACTTTTAAAGCATTGTTACTCTGACATTCAGGGGTACATTTTTTAATATTTTTCATCCTGTGATCTGAGGCTGGCAGAATATTGGCAAGAGCCCTATGCTTCCTTGCATGGCACTTCAGCTATAAATTGAGGCCTTAAAACAGTGACCCACAGCCAATCTTAACTCTCTGGAAAATGGTGTGGTCTGAACAGGGAGGGCAAAAAAAGAAAATGTATTGAAGAAGGCATTGAAGAAGGAATGGCCCCGTGAAGGATATGTAGAAATAGATGGGTGCTCTAAGATTTGAACTTTATGACAAGAAGTTTCATGTCAGACACAGGATCTCTCCTGTAACAGAAATAAGAAAGTGAAGACAATACAAGGGACTATTTCATGTGAACTTAGAGGGTAAGAAATTATCTTGCAAGAAGGAAAACATGAAGAGAGATTACACTATAAAAGAGGAAGATGAGAGAGCACAAGAAACACAGCAAAAGGCAGAGGGGTATAAGAGTCATCTTGAGCCTGGGGTTTGGCCCAGAAGAACAAATGAATACCTCTCAAACTGAACACATTCTTCCATGGGACAGCAGAAATTTGTTTAGCCATCTTCTGTATGCAAGAACATTAATGTAACACAGAAGTGACTTACTGATAGGACTGTGTGTGAAACAATGTGCTTTTCCTGAATTGTCTCTGGATGAGCATTTAGAATCACAGAAATTGCCTTTTGTTGGAGACCCTTACCTTTTGCAAGACTTGCTGCATCCCTTCTGTGGGCATTTCTAGGTTGATTTCAAACAATGGAACATTCAGGGTCTCATTTCTAACACTTGAGAGTTTCCTGCTCAGCCTATAGTTCATATTACCAGTGGGATTCCCCCCCCCCCCCCCCCTTAATTACATTGCATAAAGTTTTCTTTTCCTTTAGGTCATATTTATCATTTCCTGTCCAAAATTAATTATAATTCATCACAGCCACTGGCATTTTTGTTCAGCAGTTGGCTTTGGCTTTTTTTTTCCTGTTGGACACACTGCAGGAACAGTTGTCTTTGAATCATATTTATTAAAATTGTATAATGGAAGTAATTTGCATTCCTGTTATGTCTATCACTGGACTGATCCAGCAACAGATCCTCTAGGAACTGGTGAATTCTTTAAACTCTCCCTGAGGTGATGTGGATTTGCAGAGACCCCTTGCCTTATGCAAAAGAAGTCAAGGCTCTGGCAAAACCAATAATTTTCTCTCAACCCAAAGCCGTAAGAAAACATAGTTCTGTAACCTACTCAGTTCATTCGAGCTAATCCAAGAGGGAATGCTGTGGGCTGTCATTTATAATTTGGTTTCTTTTCCAGAATATGCAAACATGTCAACTGAGTAGAAGTCGATGTGCCATAGAGAGGTTGACAGTATTTATGTTTGTACTGGTATAGGGTAGCAGAGCTAAAAAGCCTAATTAAAAAAAATAATAATCTCCATTGCCACATTTCCAGCACAATAATCCTATTAGATTGCTGAGAACTAATTAGGACAGGCTCCAAACATTGCAAATGGAGGATAATTTCAGAATATATTTGCACCAAGTTTAGGACAATGTACCCTGTTTGAAACAAAATACACCATCTTACCACCCATACTGGCAAATGTCTTGCAGTACCTGAAGCACAGTTGCTCTCCTTGCAGCTCTCCTGTGTTCAGGGGAGAGGGTATTAATTTAATTTTAAACACTTGGGTCAAATGTCCACATTAATGGGTTCTAAATTTCTAGAATAGGCACAATAAGATGGTTAAGAATTTTCAGAAGTGCTGCACCTCCTACCTGAGACATTCCAATGAAGGTGTTCTGCATGTGAGAAAAGAATACGGCCAGAAGAATGTCAGCTTGAGGAGCTGGGGTTCAGCAGCATCAGTACCAAAATGGACATTCCAGTGTCCCATTCCTGCCCAATAGTCTCTGCCTGCAACATCCAATACACTAGACCTGCTCCCTCTTTCTTTCTTGTTTATATCATCCACTTATTTCTTTCCTTTTTTCCTGGTTCCAGCTCAGATAGGGTTAATTTTCTTCTCAGTGTTGTTCTCAGTGTTGTGGTTTGGGTTTAGTTCCAGAATAATGTTGACTCTATGCTGATGTTTTGGAGTTGCTAAGTAGTGCTTACCCAAAGTCAAGTATTTTTTGTGCTCTGTCAGTGAGGAAGTGCCCAGGAAACTTCGAGGGAGCGTGGCCAGGACAGCTGACCCAAAGTGGACAAAAGGGATTTTCCATACCATGGAGCATTGTCCCTGGTCCAGGGCAGGTGCCAAATTCTGCTCAGGGATGGGCTGAGTGCTGGTCAGCAAATTTACTGTGCATCTCTTGTTTTCCTTGAGTTTTATTCCTCTCTTCTTTTCTTTTTTCCTTAAGTTTTATTCCTCTTTCCTTTTCTTATCGCCCTTCTCCTTACGATTATTGTTATATTTTATTTTACTTCAATTATTAAACTGTTCTTATCTTAAGCCACAGGTTCAACCTCTTTTCTGATTTTCCTCCCCATCCCACCAGGGCACTGATAGTGAGCAAGAGGAACTTAGCTACCAGCTAAGTCATAAATCCACGATTTTCCCTCTTATTTTCAAACACCATTCGTTCAAACTATTTATTGGTTATTCTGGACATGAAGGAAAAAATGAGCAAAAGCTTTACAAGTGGAATTTATTGGCCTGGCCAAGGTGGAAGAGAATTCAAGACCTAGAAAACAGACAATAGTTCTGTGCTTCATTGAAACCTTAAAATGAAATTTGGTCATCCATAGCATAAAACCAGAAAGGGCACACTTTCCACAGAGATGTTCCTATAAAGGACAATTTCATTAGAACTCTTCGAATCATCTTTCAATGCTCTGCCATTGAAATAAGAAGTTTAAAATGAACTCTGCTCCTTAATAACGCTGCAAAAGCTTTAAGAAATTCATATACAAAAATTTTTCATTTCCTAATGGCCTTTCCCAGGAAAAATTTATTCTGAGCATGTCATTACAAGGGTGAAGTTTTCCTGAAAACATCACTTAGGTTTCAGAGGAAAAGTAGTATCACAGTATTTATGATCGCAAGAGCTAAAGCACTGAAACTGTAGTAGAGAAAAAGTTTATCATTTGTTCAGTAGGAAAACTTTGTTCTGAATAAACAATAAAAATTCCCAAGTGGTATAAAAAAAATCATTGAAAAAATTGCCAGATCTGTTACCAATAAAGCGGAAAACACTGAAAATGCACAGCTGCTGTTGAAAATTTATAGTATGTTGAAAGCTAATGATCAAGAGCTGAATAATTTATATATTAATAAGGAATACTTAATATTAATTGGCAATTAATTGGCATAAAATCTAATTATACAATAGATTAAGTAAAATGGCATGATTAAATATATTGTGGATTAAATATTAATTAATTAATTAGTGGTTTAAAACAACACGTAATGAAAGCCAGTAAGTTTTGAGTTCAACAAGTATTAAAAACTGCATTTGACTTCCATTCTTGTATCTTTAGAGATGCAGTGAAATTCCAGGTGCAACTGATGAATTCTTTAAACTGATTTTTGTCCAGAGAGGCCTCTAAAGCAAGCTGCAGCACAGTGTCAAGATCAATTTTGTGGACAGACACACAATAGTATGACTTTTTGGTATTGTTGGCTTACTGTAAACCACAAAGTCCTCAAGATTAATGCAGGGAACTTAACAGCTATTTGTCCAGGCCCTTTTGTGACATCTGAAACAGCTTAATAAGCCTGATTTCTAAAAAGGAAATGAGAGTTGTTACAACAAAGAAAAAAATCTATTAGCATCTTGGTTCAATTTCTGCCTCAAATTTGACACTTAATTGCCTGTTAACTCCAAAGGGAAATCTTAATTCTGAAGAATAATGCTCATTACATCACTCCTATTTACACAAGTGTTTATTTTGAGAATACTCATTCAAGATGAGCTATTTATTTTTCCCCCCTGTTCTTCAGGGACGTGAATTCCCCAAATAATGCTGAATTTACCTATTGATGAAAAACTCTCAGAAGCCTCTTAAGTTGCTGTTGTGTCCTTTTATCCCCAGAGTGAAGACAAAAAGGGAGGCAAGTTGCGTCCCATTTAACACAGAGCAGCAAGAGGATGGCAGAAAGTTTGCCAAGCTCCCTCTTTTCAGCAGCTCTGTGCTGTCTGTGCATGTGCTTCCCCTGTTACAAATCTGAGGTGATTTGAAGTTGCTTCCCTGGAACTGATTAAGTACCTTATTGTCTTTCATCCTTTACAATGATGTTTCTGCTCCTCTCAAAAGAGGATAAAGTATCTTTAAAATAAGTCATCTGCTGTGGTTATAGTACAGGGCATATAAGGAACTGGTTTGATTTATTTTTGGGGCGTGGCTGAGGACACAATTCTTTGGCAATTATAAAAAAAAAATGAAAATGTTTATGTTATTTAAAGAGCAAAATGTTGAAGCACCAGTCACAAATAAAATCAGTCACAAGCTTCCAGCCTGGCTTTTGCCTAGCTGATATTTTTAAATATGCACTTTTAGTCCTGATAGGTCATGTAAAGAGCTAAAAGATATACCATCATTGTATCACACAAACTAACAAAATAAGATTACTGTGCTCTAAAGCGCTGAGCTAATACAACACAACATTGTATCAGATCCACAATCCTCCTAGTCTAAGGGAAATACCATACATGTACATTCATATTGACTAATTAAGTCCTTCAGAAACAGAAGTTACTTGCTATGTCTTGCAGTTGGTTTTATCTTCTGTTGCTGTTACTAATTACTTCACCAAGACAAATCAGCAAGTTTTAGCACTGAGAGGATGACCTGCCACTGCAGCAAGAGCAGTGACTCAAAAGGACAGTGACGCTGACCTTGAGCGCATTACACTACACTACAGCAATATTCCCAAATCCTGATGGTAAAGACCTATGAACAACAAGAATGGAATAAAACTGTCTTGGCCCATAAGACAGAAGTGATGCCAGTAGACACTTTATTAACTCTGTGCATGAAAGTGATAGTTTGAGATTTAAGCCACACCGTAGAGGCTTCCTTTTTGATAGAATCATAGAATGTTATTTTCTCCATTTCTGGCACAGAGAAGGTAACTATGACCACTAGGTAAAATATATTTCAGGTTGTTTTCCAAGATATGGTATAAGGGAGTGTTTGGTGAAATAATGATTTTGCATAAATTGTAACCAATTCTGAACTTTCACAGAATAAACCATTATAGCACTTTGGATTTTTTTCTAAAGTAATCACAAGGATACAATGAAGGAAAGTTCTTTAGTTTGAGTACTCGTATTTTCAGTTAGTGGTAAGAATTTGGGAAAAAATCCTTTGTAATTAAACTATAGCTATTAAAGAAATGTGATGTCTTTTTGATTCACTTGTGACACTCAAAAAAAAAATAATTCTAAGAGGTCACCATTTCTCAGTTGCAGAAAAGTCACAGGATATTGTGAAGATAATCGTGAACATCTTTTTCAGCTAATCACAACAAAATGTCAATATGATGTCAACAATCAGGGCTGCAAATAAGTCCAGTCAGTCCTAACCAAGAGAAAAGTTATTTAAAAATATTTAGTGATCTGAAAAGCGAGCTTCATGGTTTTGTAATTTACATGTTTGAGGCAATTCATTCTTCTCAAAGTTACCACAAAAATATTTTCATGCTGATAGCCAAAATTACCAACTGTTTTATGATGCACATACAGAAGGCAGATGGGTCTAACAGAGGTTGTCGAGGTAAGCTTGATACTGGTATTTAGTAACTTATGAGCGATTTGAAATCAAATAATTTAAAAGTTGTTTTTTACTTTCATGTTTGTATGTTTAAATTTTCTATGTATATATGAAGTGTCTAAAGTTTCTGCTTGGTAACTATGTCAATACTGTTTAAGCTTGTAAACACAGCAAATAAACTCTGGAGGGAATGCAGACAGACTTCCCATTACAGATCTCAAGAGTCACAAGATATTTCAAAAAGCCAAAGCAAACAAATAGAGGCAATGAAAAAAAATTAGGTTCATTCTAACCACTTATTTCCAGATTTTATCTTAATAAGTGTGTTCAAGGATGGAAACAGAAAGGTAGCATTGTCATATCATCACATGCAATAGAACAAAAGAAATCCAGTACTCAAGACAGTCCATGTGCATTTCCTGCCTGGTACCAATTCAGTTCCCAAAAAGCTACACGCAGAATTCCATTTAGCAGTACAAGGAAAACTCACATCCTACAACATTTAATCAAAATCTCATTTATTCCCCTTCCCCTACCACTCCACACAGCTACTGAATTCAAATTGTCCACAAAAGAAAGCAATCGGATGCCATGGCAAATTATGGCACTCAAATGTCTGGACTAAACTGGGGAGTGCTCTCAAAAGCCCCTGTCATTCCTCCTTGAACTCCTCTTCTCTTACACTATATGCATCATTGTACTAATCTTTCCTCCTCTGGAGTATAGAGTACTATGCTAAAACCAATCTCATTTTCTCTGATGAAGAAAAATCATGACATAAATCATTCATGGATGAGAAACTCCCTCTGTGGACTGACCTGCCTCCATTTGCTTGAAGTCTGTGTCATATCCTCTGTGTTCAAAACGAGCCCACGTCCACCTCGGGGTCTGAGATGCCAGAATGAGCAGCCCAAATTTTGGCCTTCGGTTCCTTCCAAGACATTTGCCTTACCTGAGAGAGAGGACACATGCAAAGGTGTGTTTGTGTTCATGCATGCACAGCAATAAGCACTTGTGCCCACACACCATGTAGAGCTCTGCTGTCCCACAGCCAAACACTGCCCTGTATTTTCCAGCCTACAGCACAAAATGCTTTTCAAAAAGTTGCCATGTTCTAGAACTATAAAAAGCCTCTGAAAGGTGGTAGGGATTTCCAGTGAGTCCAGAAGATGGAATAACTCTGGATACAAGATGAAACTGCTCTACACAAAGAACTGGGTCTGTACAGGTTCACTGTTAAATGTTATCCTACAAGTACTACTTTCTAAACAAGAATTCATACAGTTGGAAGCCATACCAGGGTAGGAAAATGTCATCTTGTCCTTAAAAAGAGTTAGTAAGTAATCTTTTTGCAATGACACCTTTTTTCCCAGCAGTTTGTGAAAATCAAATATGAGTGATTCAAGCCCTAACACTTGCAGGCACCAATGGCTTAATTATTTAACAGTTCCTGGACTGCTGATATTTCCAGCTTGTGGACTTAGTTACAGGCCCAGACCTAGGGAATTGTGTTAGTGAAAACAGATTATTAAATAATGAAATACAGGCTCTGAAAAGCCTCCGAGATGTTTACCTTTAGGAATAAGGCCAGCATTAAGAGATTTCTAATAAAATATTGAATGAATTAAGGGACTTCCTTTTTCTGTATGCAGAGGTTACATTTAAATTCCCTTACTGCACAGCAGCCTTAGGCAACACAACCTGACTTGACATTCTGTTGCCTTGAAAAGGCTGAAGAAGCCAGGTTTTTCTACATGAAAGGCAGGCAGGACTTTTCCTTCTACTCTTGAGCTGTTCTCTCAGCTCCCTAGTTGAGCAGGGCTGTAATGATACAACTAAAAACCCTAGAAAGACTTTGCCTGGCTTTTACTGGATTTTAAGTGTATGCGTGTTTCTTTTCTGGCATGGAAGCTACAGCAAAGCTAACTTGTTTGTGAAGCTCAGAACTGAAGCAGCCCTAAGCTGTGTCAAACCTGGCCATCAGTGAGCATAAAAAAAACCCAAAAAAACCCAAAACAAAACAAAACAACCTAAAAGCCTGTAGGGTCATTTGCCTGGTCAGACAAGGTTGGTGAAAGTAAAAAAAAACCCAGGATGCTACTCTGTCTTTAAAAGCTGATATAACAAAAAAAACCCAAAACCTAGGGTTTTTGAAAATATATTCCTATCGTTTTCCCCCTTCCAAACATTAATATTCAAGAATTCTTCAGTAGAAGTACTGCAGCCTCAGCTTTGTAACACTTTGCCTGAGGCCTGACCTGTGATCCATTACCAGCCCTGCAAAGGTCACCGATTCTTTCATCAAATACCAGAGTCACAGAAATACATCTTTTAACATCTCAGCTTCAAATAACCACATACAATTCCCTCCTCAGACCACTCCTGCAAAATAGTGGCAGCCAGCTCCTGTTGCTGCACCTTTTCTGACACACAAGGCACTTGGCTGGGGTGTGATAAGGTCTAAAAGGGTGCATGTGCTCTCCCAGGTGCAGGCTGTCAAACACCAGCTCTGCTTCCCCACCTCCCCCAGAACTCCTGAGAAGTGAGCTCAGTTTGGCTGGGGAGCTGGGCAAGCGCCCCAGTGATAGCGGCTGTGGCAGAGGGGACACTGCTGGACTCCTCAGTGTTACTGACACAAAGTATGACCGTCTCCTGATAACGCCAGCTATTGTGATACTTGCAAAAACACCAAGTGCAAAAGGATTTAGATATCACCGGATAGGTATGGGGCTTTTTCTTCACAAGTCCCATGCTTCAAAGAATTTCATCTTACTGGAAAGTGCTGCAAAGTGGTCTGTGACCTCTGCAGAAGGACTTGTCTGTGTAGGCTACATGAAGCATCAATGGGATGGATACCCACTCCTTTTCATCTCCTGCACTGCCAGATCCTTCCCCTCTCACAGGCTCATTTGCTCACTCTTTACTTGGGATCTGCTTGTCTCAGCAAAAAAAAAAATAAAAGTATTCTGGCATTTTGGGGGGAAAAATATGAAGAGCTGATGTTTGACACTGGAGGAAGGAGTACAGACTTCCCCCTGCCTACTCCTCTCCTACACTAGTGTGGAAAGGCCTGTCATGCTTCCAGGGAAGGATAGGAGACAGAAAGGCAGGAAACAGCAGAATGAAACTGCCCACCCCAGACTGTGTCATTAAGATTGTGCAGAGTCTTGTGACTTGTGCTGAAAGAAGTAACACAAAAATATAACTGCAGACATTCTGTTGCAGAAATATTCCCTCTGAGCTTTTATTTGTTAGCCATAGTGGTTTTAAGCTGATATTAAGTGGGCAAATAAAGTGCTTATTGACCCTTAAAACTCACAAATCTTAGCAGAATAATTATTTACCTGAAAAGTCTTGGAGCGTATACATTGTTCAAAACAATTTAGTCTTCTCTTAAGCCATGTCACAGAGAGCAAAGAGCATGGTGAAGGCATGACTGTTCAAAGCCAAAAGATGGATCCAAAAGGCTGCATAACAACTGCATTGACAGCCTCATGTCAGCTGCCCTGCAGAGAAATAAACTCCATGCTCTTAAGCCTGACAGAAGAAGAGGGAGAAGTAACCTTCTTTTTCACCAAAAGTGGAATAATTACAAACTTTCTCAAAACAGACTATATAAAGGACTCAAACCTAGAATTAGGTGACGATACCAAAAAGGGATAGACTCTGCCAGTTTTAGTCAGACCCAGCTGCTCATTCCATAAAAATGCCAAAAAATAAAGTGTACAAGTTGAGAATAGAAGTTCACCAAAATTAACCTATTATTGAATATCACATAACTATATTAAGCTGTGAAAACATTTTTCCAGAGCTCTTTAATAGATTATGTTCAATATTAAGTGAAATCACAAGTAGTTGCAAACTATTTTCCAAAAATAAAATAATTGCACAAAATAATTCTACCACCTCTCCTTACTCAATGTGCAACTGTACTTAACTGCATTGATTGAAGTCTTATTTAATAAATAAAATTTAAGAAAAAAAAGTTGAAGTTTTTGGTCCACGAAGCCGAAAAGGCTGAATTTACAGAAAAAACCCCAACATTTTCCTACAGACCAATGTATTACACTGCATAAGGTGGAATAGCCTACCCAAAAGAAAAAAATCCTTCAAATTCTGCTGAAAAAAAGAACTCATCTCTATCCTTAAGCCTTTGGTTTCATCAGGCACTATATACAATAGCCTTAAGAACACAAACATCAAAAATCCTACTGGGGTTTATCTAGCCAAGTATTCTGTCTCTCCCTCAAGAGCTGTACTGGGGTTGTTGCAGAATCCTCCTTCCTAATCCCTTCAGTATTTTTTTATGGATCTCCAATCCATGGTTTTGTCTACAGTTTTTGGTCTGTTGATATTGTCCGTTTCCAGAGTCTCCTGTGGAAGCACATATCAGAAGTTAGCCATGCAATGGGCAAAGTAAGGAAACTGGTAGATGACAAATTTAAAAATCCAAGAAATTATGCAGACTCCAGTCTTAATACAGGGTTTGGTCAATAATGGGTTGCACTTGGGGTATCTTCTCCATAGATTTGTAAAAATCAGCTCCGTCTCTCTGAGCCTTCTCCTCCTCTTATTTGAGAGTTCCAAACAGTCTCTCCTTATGACGATGCAGATCCATTCTCTTGAACATTTTAATTTCCTTTTTCTTAACTCCCATCTCTGTTTTTACAGAGAGGGAGACAATTACCACATACAGTATTTAAAATGAGGACAATGACAAAATTTTATACAGCAGTAAAGCAATGTCTTTCTTGGTACTATTCCTGATATTGCCAAACATTTTGCTGTTTGGAGGGACTGCCTTATAACTATAAACACTCGCATCTTGTCTTTTAGTTTCTAAATATTTTAATCACATAAATCACCCAATTGTACTGCAGCTCTGGTTGTTCTTATTCAATGGCATAGACAGGCAGGACCACACGGTTTAGATTCAAGGCCTGGTGCAGAAGGCATCATAGCAAGGGTCCAGGCACAGGACTCCTACGTGACCCAACACTTCTGTACAGACTAAAATACAAAAATTTGGAACCACTTCGGTCATTGACTATGAGGAGTTTAAATACACCTTAAAATAGTTTTACACGCTACACCAAGGCTTAATACCTTGTGATGACCCCCTCTGTCATGGCCCAGAGGTTCTTGGAGTCCGTCCCACAGGCTGCAACCATCCTTCCCTTGTCCCTTATGAGGCCAAACTGACCGACACTGGCTGGATAGTAACTCAGAATCACTTCCCCAGAAGAAAGTATTGGTTCTTCTCTCCACAAAAGGTTGAAAGCACTGAGGAAAAAGCTAAAACAAAGAGCTCTGTGACTGTGTTTCCCTTTAACAGTACCTCACCCTTGCCCACTATGGAGTGGGCAATTCTCCTCATCCTAGTTAATGCCCGTCTGCAATAGGGGATCATATCAAAAGGCCTGTATTCTTCACTGTGATTAAAAGACAGCAAAGCAGGAGCAGCTCAAGGGAATCACAGCATAAGAGGATACCTCTGTTTCATACTAACACAAAGGAAAGCCATTAAAGACAGCAAGAAAAAAAAAAATCAGGCCCATTAGGGTCTAGACATACCTTTAACAAAACTTTGAAATCCACGACTTGTCAGACTAGTCAGCTTTCATTTTTATGGACATCTTAGTCATGTCTTTTTATGAATCCCTAATCTTTTGTTTTCCCTGTAAGAAGTCATTCCCAATACTTGTTCCTGTTCAGTTTCTACTCCCATGACATACCCCCTGTCAGAGTTTGTCTCTGTACTCGTCACCTCAGCTGGGAGGTAGATTTTTTGGCACAGACTGTGTGACATGCACAACAGTCATTAATTCTTGATACATCGGCAAAGCTCTTGATCTTACTCTTGGTCTTTTAAGAAAACTTTTAAAGAAGGAAACAAAAAGGCAGGTTGCAACAGTAATTTATCTTTTTGTCTGCCAGCAGCAGAGGAACCAACCGGCAAAACACGGTGCCACCTCTGCATGACTGTTCAAGCGAGGGAAAGGGCAGAGAAACTCCTCCTAATTCTACTTCCAAGGGCTACAAAAGTTGCAACTCTTATGGCTGGAGAGTGTCAAGGATATGCAGGGTTCAGGGCAATTTCATATTCAACAGTTTCCAAAAAAGACTCTGACCTTTCTCTAGTTAGACAACACTAAGACAGCCACATACTGTTCCTCTGGGAAAGCAGTGACATGCCATGGATACCTCTTTCAGGTTATTTCTGCAATTACTTTTTCACAGATATATTCTTTGCTTCACCATAAAGAAGTAAGCCAGCGTCCAAAGCAAAATAGGTTGAATACATTGATTTCCCTTGCTGTTTGTCCTTGAGGTAAATATTCTGCTGAAGCACTGTTTAAATCCAACTGAAATGCAACTGTTAACCATTCATAACTGTAAACGCAGGTCACCATAGACCAAATTCAATATAATTGTTCATGTCTTCTGAGGATCTGGTCCAGTGTTTCCAGAAGCTCCCAGGAACATCAAGAGTAAGCACCCAGTACATACTGTCAGCAGAGCAGCCTATTTCTTCCATGTAACACAGACCACAGATAGATGCTGAATATAATGTGCCCACAAAGAGCAATTAAAATTGCCTTCACTTTCCCAGTACGTCAGATGACCAGTAATGGGGCAGAATCCATGATGCATTTACCAGAGAAATCCACACAGTCAAAGCAAAACAGAAATCTTACCAACCAGATATACAGAAAAGACTCAGAATCTTTCCATTTATAACCTGTAACCGAAAACCCCCCAAAAGCTTTGATTTAGCAAGTAATGCATATTTTTCTAAGGCTCTACTTTGCTGTAAAAATATCTTTTTATTTATAAGGCCATTGCAATTGCTTGCACACAATTTTTTTCTTGGTCAGCTTTTTTTTTCACCTGAAGGCATGCTTTTCCTCTTTTCCTTTTTATGTAATTATAGTGTCATAAATACCACTATGCTTTCCTGAATTAATTGAACATACAAGAGGCACTGTTTCAAACTTCACAGCATTTATCTCCAAGAACTGCATACGCAGGAAATGACCTGCAAGTATAATAAACAGATGGCTTTACTTTTATTTTCTTTAATAATCTGGGCAGACTGCTCATATGTCAGAATGACAGTTACGCACAATGAACAATGCTCCAGTGCATCCAGATATGTCTGATAGCTGGGCCAAGACATTCTAATGCTCTTCAATATTTATTTCAGGCTATGATTGACTGGTTGGTGGAGATTTTTGTCAAATATTTGCAGAGTTGAGTCCGTATTAAAATAGCTTGTCTAGTGTGAACAGATGGTGCCAGGAGAGACTAGAAAAACAGCTCTTGATTTGCTGGGGAGACTCTCCTGTTCTAGGGACTGTGAGTCCCTGTAGATTTCTAAGAAGCAGAGAACTCCAAGGTGCTTGGAAACAACATTATTTAATGTACGTGGCTTAAATATTCACCCTTTGCATAAATCACAGATTGGTTGAGGTAGGAAGGGACCTCTGTAGGTCATCTGCTCCAGCCCCCCTGCTCAAGTAGGGCCATCTAGAGCCAGTCCCAGGACCATGTCCATGGCTTAGAAGTACCTCCAAGGTGGGAGACTCCACCACCTCCACACTGGTGCTCAGTCACCCTCACAGTAAACAAGCATTATCTGCTGTTCAGACACCATCTTCTGTGTTTCAGTTTGTGCCCACTGCCTCCTGTCCTGGCACTGAAAAGAGCCTGGCTTGATCATCTTTGCACCCTGCTTTCAGATATTCACATACATGGGTAAGATCCTCTCTAAAACTTCTTTTTTCTGAACTGAACAATCCCACCTCTCTCAGCCTCTCCTCATATGAGATCCCCTCAATGATCTCTGCAGCCCTTTGCTGGGCTCTCTTCTGTAATTCCATCTCTCTCTCTCTTCCCCCTGCTGGAATGCTGGACATGCCACTCCAGGGTGGCCTCACCAAATAAATATACAATACACACCAAATATATCATTATGAAGATATACAGGACAGAACTCTCACAATACAATAAGCTTTGTTTTGCTCTTCATAATAAAAGTCTGCTGCCAACCCAAGCAGCCTACGTTTGATTTCAGGCTGATGCCAGAGGCAGCCCCAGATCATGACAGACGTTGATGGACAGGAGGATACCAAGAACAATCCACTCAAAATCTCCTTGGGGATCAAGCAGTTACACAAGTGGATGGGACACTCATTCTACTGCAACATCAGGGAGAAATTGTCCCCTCCAGCATCCCCAAAGAGCAAAATAGGGTAGCACAGTGGGAAAGAAAAAGAGTATCCTGGAAGTAGGCACTCTATTATTCCCTGAAGTGCAGGAGCTTTGGGCAGCTTTCTACTATACAGAGAAATGAAATCTTTCCTGCTTGAGGTGAAATTTGCCCCTGAGCTACCCAGGGGCTGATATAGCCCTGCACTGGCCTGAATCCAGACGATAACTTCCCTTAGTCTATACCTTAAAACTTCATTAACTATGATCTTTCAAAATAAATTAAGCTTGATTCACCTTGAAGCATCCACTTTGTTGTCCTAATCATTCTCCTAACATTATCACCTTAAAAAAAAAAAAGGTAAAAAAACATGATTTAAAAAGTGATGCTTATTATTTACATATAAATAGTTATATTATTTAGAAAGTGATGGCATCAAAGCAGATACAAAACAATGAACTTGCATCTTTTAAATATGAGAGATTTTTCTCTCTTCTGACTGATTTTAACAGTCTTTTTTTTCAGACATTACAGGGCTTTTATTTTGTTCATTTTCTAGTAAACTTCTCAGGATAGTAAATAAAAACTGTAGGTTTCTTAGAAGACCTCTCTTCCATAAATAAACCTTGCTTCCTGCTATTTCTTGTGTTTGATTAGTTAGAAATAATTGCTCTCAGACTTCCATGGTCCATTATGGCTCTCTGCTCCCAAGACCTCCCCTTGGCCTGATTTACAAAGGGCAAGAAATTGGCTCTTACACTTGCTGACATGTGGCTGGTGAAATCTGTAGGGAAGCCATGTAGTGGTGAAGAGCACATTAATCAAAAGATAATAGCAAAATACAACTGTCCCTCTTCACAAGGGCAACTCAACTCGCGCTGATTTTCAAACAGATTGGGGTCTTCTGCTTTTATCAAGGACAATAAACAGATTTCTTCATAAATATAGATGCAAAGGGCCAGGTTCCACAACACAAGTTTAAATCAGGAGAGACCGTGTTCAAGACAAGGCAGCCAAGCTGGTATATTGGCAGGAAAACCAACTAGTAAATAATCTGTAGGCAACAAACAAAAATTTTGACAACACAGACATTTTGTTCTGTAGAAACCAGCATAACTTTTCAAGTAATGCAAGCATGAATTGATATCAGATTCACACATAGTGCCAAACTAGAATCATGGCTTTTGGAACTGTCCTAGAAATGTACCTATACATAATTTTACAGAAAGAGCTTTACATGACCAACTCTTCCCTTTTTCAACATTCTGTTTCCTGCAAGCATAAAGAAATCTTCAGTTCCCTAGCCTTAGAGACACCAGTTAATATTACAGCTAAAACTTTTAAGAGTTACAAAGAAGTTTCCACAATGCATTTGAGACTAAACGACAACACTGATTTTAGTCTTTCAGTCAGTGAGCCCTGTGGATTTTTTTCAGTTTCCATTTGATCCAAGTGTCCTGATCTCAGAAGGGATCACTTCTGTGGTTCCAGTTAAACTATTTAGCATTGAACAAAGTCCAAGCAATGCAAAATACCACAGGAACATTAATTTTCAGAGAATAAAACTTCAAATGATTACATGAACTCACTGAAGTACTCCTACAACTGAATAAACCTCCGCAACTTCTGTCTGAGGAGTCCAGCTGGCCCTGATCTTTTTTGTAACCTCTGCAGAATCTGTGACTTAGAAAGAAGATGGAGAGAGGGAGAAGGGGCAAGTTGTTTGTTTGCTATACCCATGCTATCAAAAATTATACAGTCTGTACTCCTTTTTTTTTCCTCATAGAAGAAAAACATTCATCTAGGAAGACAGTTCCCACAGAAATCAAGCTCTGTTTGCATGGCCGTTTCTCCCTGAATATTCAGTCAGGAGGGACAGCAGTGTGGGATCAGCTGGAAACTATCAGAAATTCACCAAACCAGATCAGCTGTGCATCTTTCACTTACATTTTTTCAGCAATATTTTTACCTTTTGGGGTTCCCACAACATAACAGACACACTAAACTTCATTTGTGTCATGTCCTCAGCCTACATCACCAGCAGCTTTTACATATTTTGCTCCATTGGTTCTCTGATTGAGAGTAAGAGCCTTTAATTAGCACAAAGATGGATTTACATGACAGTCAATTGACAGGGCACAGTCACAGCACTTTATGTATTAATATATACCAGCAGAAATATTCAAGATACCTCTCAAACACTGCAAAAGGTAATAAAACCTATGTATTTTCTAACTGTTTACCATCACCAATGATAATTTGGTTTTTTTACAACATACATGTTTAAAATCAAACTGCATTTGCAGTTTTTTTACTGTGCCTTAGTTATGGTATAAACCTGTATGAACTTTATTCCCAAACTGGTGGACTTTAATCTTATAATCCTGCCAAGAAAAACATTTCACATTCACTGCAGTAAACAAGGGCTCTACAAATGTAGAAGAAAGTCATTTACCAGATGTTACTATTTGTCTTACAAGTCTGTCTTTGACTTGTGCTTATTTTCTCTTGACCTTGTAGGCTTCTCCCATACACACTTGGCTCCAAAAAGCAAATGTCAAACTTTTGAAAGCCAGTTGTTATCCAGTTTAAAAGTTCCTTGAGACCCATTACATGCACCTTTCTGGTGTGTGAAAAGAGCTGCCTTTACCCTTTGACCACCACAGAAGGATCACTATTTCACATTCCTGCCTTTTTTGAAATTATGCCATGCACCTTCACACTTGCAGCTTTTGCAAGGTTCTTCAAGGCATGGAGCAACTAAGACAAATAAAATCCCACCTAAGAAATGCAGCTAAATCACTTCATTCAAAAGTCACAGAAAAAGATTAGATGAACTGTGTATACTTATGAAAATATATAATTATTTACAAAAGAGTCTTGAACAATAACACCACTAATCCAACAGCTGGAGTGAATGTAGGTGTTCCCACTCAGACTTTTTAAAAAAACTTCCCTTTCCCCCCTAAACAGCCAAGTGGCTGCTGGTGGTCATAAAGCTGCACAGCATTTGAAAGGCACATGGCCACTTACTGCCACGTTTGTTCCTATCCGTACAAGCATCCAGCACAAATTCCTGCTGCATTAGCCAGACCTGAGGGCCATATGTGGGTCACTGCTGCTGGCTGTGCCTCACTGAACCAAGAACCTTCTTCTCACCCACCACAGACGGAACTAGCAAGCACTGCCACTGAAGCTATCAAGCTTCTGGAACCACTGAGAAGCCTACAAATAATTAAAAACTAGTGTCCAGAGTAATAGTCTGAAAGCAGCTGTCATAAACAGAGGAAGGAAATACAGAACAAGCAAGGTATGAAAAGCACTTTCTTCTACACCATCATTTCAGATTTGCCTGGGCTCTGCTCTCACCAGCTGCATCTTGGCAGCTCCAGAAGAACACTGGGGACATGCTGCTATCTAAGCTGTGAGTGCAGAAGATGGGCTTTAGCAATCTACTTTTAGCACTTTTTCTTCTGTTATCACAGCACTTTCTTTGCTCCCAAATGCCTACTAAAAACATTTACTAGCATGGGAAAAGACAGCTGAAACAGAAAGCAGGAAACATCTGGAGCCCCATCTTTCTATGTGCTACAGTAACAAGAGGACAACTGCTGGGAACACCAGGCAACTGGTCCAGAGTTGTGATTGAGATGGTTGGGAGAAAATATGACATCAGATTCTTGTTGCTGCAAGTTGACATGGCCCTCAGGAGACCTGCCACACACAAACTGAGGCATAGTCCCATCCCTGTGGTTTTGACCAATCCTAGTGAAAAAGTGCAACTAAAAAAGAAGCAAAAAAATGACCCGGAGACTGAAGTCAACTCAGGCAACAAACAGGACACAGCTGTACTAAAGGAATAGCCTAATTCAGCAAAAATGCTCTGACCAGAACTGTAACCATGGGCCCAGTCCCTGAACAAAGCAAGTGAGAGATTCACAAGTATCCCATCCCAGAACAGACCGTCACCGGAAGCAAAAACATCCTGGTTGGGACCACTACAGTGAGTCAGCTGGGGCTGGGGATAACCCCAGGGGAAACGTAAGTCTGTAGGTATTAGAGGCTGTTTATAACCACAACACACATGAAGTGTTTTGATTCGCAGTGAGGAACCCAGAATGCTCCTTCACCATGGTTGAAATTTTGCTTCTGCGCAAGCATTTGTATGTATTTTTATCTCAATGCAGCAGGTATGTCTGTGGTGACTGTTTCTCTCCAGAAGTTATGGAAAAGGTCAAAGACATTTGAACATAAAATGGCCTGGTAGAAAGAATTAAATTCCACATTCCCTAGAAAGATGCTGGAAAGGTGATTATTACATAATATATATAACATATATAATTCAGTTAAGATGAAGAGGAGAGATGTGGCCATAGTTAAGGCAAATACTTTCAATTCAGCTGAATACATGAATCAACATTAGATCCTTGGATCTGAGTTGAAGCCCTTGCACCATTGTTAGTTTGCTCCAGAAACATTCCATTTGAGCAAACAAGTGTTTTAAAATATCGTGACCTTTTAATCACACAAGTCCTGCTCAGTCTGCCCAACAACCTGAGTAGTCATTATATCTTAAATAGAAATACTTAAACTGGAGGGAAGAATTTAGTATATATCACAAAACCAAACAACAGCCAGAGTTCATATTGAAAATATCTTTGAATTAAGTGCAATATTTGCATTATAAATAACTTTAGGAATATTCATGTGAAAACAGGTGCCATCTAAATAGTCAAAATAAAATAATCAGAAAACCATGTGGAAATGTCCAAGATACTAACTGTTCCTTGAGATATAGTTTTTTTTTTAAAAATCACTATCTGTTTTACACATGCGCATGCATACTTTTGTTCCACTCTAGTTTTTAAAATGTCTGTCTTCTGTGGTCTTACTTCAGACACAGGCACATGTACATTTTGAAATCCTATGGAGTTATAAGTAAATCAGAGACAAACATTACTAGAGAGAAAAAGTTATCATACAACTCCCAGAAACTATAAACAAACAAAAAAAATCCCAAATCTGCTGATAAAATAAAAGGGAAGTTCGACAGTTTGTATGTTCTTTTCCTGCAGTAGCCTGGGAACAGATTCTAGATGTGTGTACACAAGCAGCTTGAATATCTATGTCACATGGACAGAAGCATTAGCAAAATCCTCCTTGGTTACTTCTCCTCTTGAACTCTTTGTGCTTGCACAGCATCTGTACAACCAGCTTGCAAATAATAAGCTGCCTGTTGGGAAAAGAAGTGGCAAGAGACATTTATATCAAAAAAAGAGTGAAGTCATATAGAGTCATAAAGAAAGGCTTTAATTAGCATCTTGGAAAGCCAATTTAGAAAACTTGATGTCCAAGAATTGTTTTACAGAAATTCTTAAGTTGTTTAGAAATATTTTGATGGACATAGGTTTAGAAAAGAGCACAGCTAAGGAGGGGAGAAAGGCAATTAAAAGCTAAACTTACAGAAGGAAGAATATATTTTGAGGTAAGGTTATGCTGTCTCTGTTCTCTTTCCAAAGCCATCAGAAACACAAAGCCTCCTTTTTAACTCACACCTTTCTGAAGAGTAGATGAGTAAAACATCAAGGTCGAAGAGAAATGTGCACTAAACATATGTAAAATGGTGCATATAATGATAGCAAAAGAAAAGACCCTTTCCCTTTAGTTTCACATCACCTATTACTTGTCAAAACATTGGTTTTGACTGTAAGTTCTCTAAGAATATTGTTCCAGTATTTCAGCCTGGTATAACCAATAACGATCTGTTAAAATACAATATCAGGAACACTTCATTAGTTTTAGACCACAGCCATAGTTATCAGTACCTCCTTTTCACTAAGCTCTTGTCAATGTTTGGTATGTACAGAAATAATCTGTGATGGAAAAAGTCTGAAAATGTAGCTGCTTAACTGATTCTCTAAATTTTGGTGCTTACCTGAACATTTTTAAACTACTTGCAGGGGAAAGCCCAGCTGCCTTTGTGTGAGACAGCTAAAACCCTCATGACACAACTACACTTGTATAACAAACTCTTGTATTCAGTGTATTTTTGTATTCAGTAGTTGGAGTAGCTGCCACTGTCCTTCCTGCATTGCATTTTCATTAGATTTAAGCTCAAAACCCACATGTTTTGCAACACCTGAGCTTTGCTAAATCAAAGTTGTCCTATCTCACCATTACTCTGGGTAACAGAGGCAATTTTACAGACCTTGTTCTACTCTTATTCCCATTGGAAAACTCCATAATTTGCAGCAGAACATTGAATTCTTCTTGCATAATATTTTGCAAAAATTCTGTTTAAAAAAGCAAGCAAGCAAAAATATCCCAGCAGTTTGTAACCAAAACCAAATGAATTTTCACAGCAGATAAAGAATAAACAAACATCAGTATCAGCAAGTGCGAAGTCCTTGTTGTTTCTGTCTTACAAATAGGCTCATCGTTTTTCTCTGTCAAGTTCACTGTTGCTTTAGTGGAGCACAGTTCAGAGTCCTTTGGTCACGCAGTGGCAAGCGTCACAATTCACACATCGAGTTGTGCCAAAAGACAGAAAGAGGAGGGGAAGACAGAGAGGCAAGTCTGCTGGTTAAAAACAAAAGTCCAAACAAACAACCAAAAAAACCTGAAATCAAAACAGCAAGGGAGAATTTTGCTTTAAAAGATTAATGGAAAAACACCAAGCTCCCAAGGAGTTCAGTTAAGTTCTTTGCTTTAAAGGCAGCAATTTATTTTAAAGGACACTACAAGAAACAAGTGAAAACATCCAGAATGATGCTGTGGCCTAGGGTAAGTGGTAGCACCTGGAGCAAATGTTCTGCAGTCCACTCTGAAAGAAACACCCTCTGCAGGTGAATATGGGAGACTGTTTCTTATTGGTCAGGCTCACTTTCCACTTTGCTTTAAAAAAATCATGGGCAAAAAGCATGGTTATGGTCTTCAAAAAGGACTAGGAAGATGCTGTAGTGTCATATTTCTGATTTTTTTAATACAATTACATGTGAGCAGT
Source organism: Grallaria varia (assembly GCA_013396735.1). Lineage (NCBI taxonomy): Eukaryota > Metazoa > Chordata > Aves > Passeriformes > Formicariidae > Grallaria > Grallaria varia. Next base: position 283,584 of record VWZG01004776.1, read on the forward strand.
AAATGCTTCTGCTTGAACTCCAAGTCCTACTCAAACTTTTGTCTGCAAAGTTTTTTACTATTGAGTTCTGCCTAATAATTAGAGTGAATCAGAGACTGAATACGGATCTGAGAGAGCTGGATAATTGTATAGTTGCAGAGAAAGCAGCTTCAGGCTCTTCCAGGAGTAACAAAGCAAGCTACTCTTGGTGTGAATGTAGCCATTTCTATTTAGGAAACAGAACCAATATGGCACACACTTAAATGGATCAAAGTTACTAGAGGCTGCTGTCAAAACAGAACTGCAAACAGAAATCCTAAGTAAACAGGAACATTTCCAGGGATTCAGCCAGGCTGCACACAAACATGCAGCCAGTGTGCTTCAAAATTCACTATTCTTTCACCACATTTGGAACTGACCCCGAGTGTATCAGTCCCCAGACTTCACACCAGTTTTGTTTAAACTAATGTGCATGAAGAAATGGCAGATGTGCTGGCAGAAGGATGCGGCCACAACTTGCACATGTACCCATCTTCTCTGTGTAACCCCGCATATACAAAATCATACAACCATTGCCTGATGCTATGCTGTTAACCTATCAATCCTTTTGCTGATACATAAAAAGACTTAGTTTGATGATACTGGAAGAGTGGAAGATTGGTAAAAAGGACAGTTTGCTGATTTGGATTTTTCAGGACTGCTCAGTGCTTTGGATACCTGCAAGCTTTTTTGAAGCAATACGTTAAGTCACACATTTAAGGAAAAGATAAACATACAAACATACAAAAGTTGTTTTGGAAAGCCATGACAGTGAATAGGACTAGAAAGTTTAAAGGGTCATAGCCAGCCATGAAGTGCCTGGTATGCTGGTGGGATCAAAAAGGACAAATGTAATCAATGGGTCCCTGTAGAAGGGAATCTAGAGCATCGAGAGGAAAGGATTATAGCCCAGTGTTTAGCAGAGTAATCATGCTGACACAGTACCATGTCCAGATCTGATGACCAAGCTTCAGGGAGGGTCCTGACAACATGAAGACAGTTTTGAACAGGGGAACAGGAGTTACTGATGATCAGAACAACTATGGGCAGTAATGTGAAATCCTTGGAGTGCAACCTGTCTAGTCTAACCAAAACTAGTTGAAGGAGCAACATGGTCCACCCTGTGACTACTGGCCAAGAAACAGAAATATGATATAGAGTATTTCAACCTCAAAGCTATAAGGAGATACTATGGAATAGGACTCAGACAATTCCAAGGCAAAAATCAGGCATGCTTTGTTTGTTTGTTTCTTAAACACTTGGGATAGGCTCCTGTTGGAATAACCTCCTTTATTATTTTTTTAATCCAACATAGGTGGTTTTCTGAAAGACTCACTACTTCAGCATGGGGTTAGTTTTTTATTAACCTGAAGCACTCAGCAATGTGATAAGTACCAGAACATAAACTCCTTATAAACACAAGACAGAAGAGGAGCTTTAACCTCCTGGATACTGGGAAATTTTCCCTTCTGAAAAGTGATCCGTATCTTTTAGCAGATGTGGCCAGGCCTCAGTATTAGCAGCTGGACTATATTTCTGCACCAGGCAAGGAAAGCAGTAAACAGAAAATATCTCCCTTTTCCCCACTGATTTCAGAAGAACATCAACTAATGGCTTCATTGAATACTTTCGTAAGGTGTGTGAGCCCTCATGTAGCTGCAATGGCATTTGAAAGGGCTTAAGTAAAGTTTGAAAAAAATGTTTTAAAGGATGCATCTGAAAATTCTCAGAGCGGGTTTGACTGTGCGCTTCTGCATAACCCAGCAGACACAGAACCAAAAAAATGCTACTGCTGGGCTGTTGTTAAATTGCCAAGAGTGGCTCTTGCCAAAAATTCACCCTTATTTCAAAATTTAAGGGAATTAAAAGACAGGATTAGATTTAGATGCAAACAACAGCCCAAACTGAGTTGGGAACAACGTGGAACAAAAAAAGCTGACTGGTACTTGGAGAACAGCTACAGGACAGCCTGTTCTACTCTGCAGGGCATCTCTGGCCAATGCAAAATGCTTCTGCCATCTCTTCTCTTTCCCTCTGTATTCACATAAATCCAGAGATAAACTGGCTGTTGCTCTAAAATACGTTATTTGAGTGGGAAGTTTCAAGGTTTCATGTTCATAAATTCATTTTTTATGCAGTTTAAGACAGGCAGGTATTTAAACTGAATGACACCACAAATACAAGCACACTAATGCTCAGCCCAGGTTTTTGTCTACCTACTTTGTATTGTATTCTAGAAGAAAGTGCTTTCTGGAGGGGAGGGAGGAGAGAATCTTATTTGTATCAAAACATGCTCATAAATCAGAGGCTCAGATGGCTTTACTATTTAAAAACAGTCAAAGATTAAACAAGTGATAATAGTCCCTAAGCACAACAGTTTGGGATCTGCTGCAGTGTCACTTCAGAAAATTATCTTTTCCAGGCTTAACTGCAGACATGCACAGCAAAAGATAACAGGACTGAAGTTAACTCTTCTTTTGCAGTTATAAAACTAGGTTTACTTAAACGAAATTTTAAGGGAAGGGTTGAAAGAAAAACTGAGAAAAGAGACTACATGGGCAGAATGGCTGGCAGGTATGGCTTCGTCTAAGCAGGTGCTGTTAGCAAAGTCAGCCAAGAAGAGAGCTGGAGTTTGGCCAGAACAACATGTCACTGGGATGTCAAGGAAAGGGGGCTCTGAAGTGGCAAACCTGAGGCTAAAGTCAAATAAGCTTGCTGGAAGTGGCATGGAGGGCTGCCTCTGTACAAGCAAATGGTTTTCAGTCTTCTGGAAGCAAAGAACCTTTTTGATCTTGGAGATCAAATCAGACCACATTAGTGAAGGGTCACTGAAGCAACTCATTAGAGCCACTGGCTGTACTTTTCTGGAGCAACAACTAAAGCTCATGTTTTGCAAGCTGGTGCTGACCATTGCAAAGGAACTAAGTGACAAAACAGACTTTAGTAAGACAGACAATATCTTTTTGTAACTTTTGAAATCCAACTGTCTTATAGAAAAATAATTTTGCTTAGCTGCCTAATTTTCAGTAGGAACTTCCAGGGTTTCTCTGCATTTTCTGGCAACTATGTTTTCTCCCAAAACATTCTTCCCCTTTTTCATCTCCAAGCAGCTTTTATTGCAATAACAGTGTGGAAAAATAATAGTTGAACAAGACTTGTCTTAAAGAACTACAAAGCTTCTACCTGCAGGACTATTTGCAGCATATGTTCTCCTACTATAAATTTAAAATTAAATGCTTTGATGGCTTACAAATGAATGCAGTACGTAACAGTTAAAAAGTTGATTTTCCTACCGGGCACTCAGCCAACCATTAAGAAAGAAGTCATGGGTTCCCACCAAAGCACAGAGCATCTCCTGAGATTAGAGGTATCCATCATGAACTCATATGCATTTCATGTTCCAGTTCTCAGAAAAGCATTCTGCGTTCCTTCCTCATTGTCTGCTCATTTACTATCTCAGAACAAAGTCTCAATGTCTTATTTGCAAATAATTACAATCCTGAATTTAAAAGAAACATGGTGCTTCAACAAAAAAAAAAAAATTAAAAATCTGTATTTAAGTTCCTTTCTGAAGCAGAGGAAGAAAAAGAGAAAGACAACAGGACAAAGAACTAAGGAAGAGTACCATGTACTGATGCTCATATTGTAAATAATAGTAATCATATAGTGAGGCTCTCAGTTGCTTAACATTATCACCTGCTTTTCCAAATCAACAATCTTACAACAGTTTTCTTTCTTCTAAAATGGGTTCCAAATGATTGAACATTAAAAAAAAAAGATAAATACATGAGACTGACCAAGTTTGCCATGAATTATTTGCTTTTTTCCTTCAAATGAAACACTAATTCCTTTGAGCTGCCTAGTATTGTTTCCTGAGTCACTTCCTTGGGAAGTGACTTTGTTCTACAACACAGTTAGGAATATGTTCCTTAAGTGATAATTGTGTCCTGGGATGTTTGGGTTGACGGCCAAACTTTGGTTCAAAGACACTAATTTCCCGTCCTAAATGTCTTCAGGAAGAAAAAAACCCCAAAACTATTCTGATGCTTCCACTAGCTGTTGTAAAAGAAACAGCATTTTTCTTTTTACAACTTGAAAATAATGAAAAGGTGTGCAAGAACTATTTTCAGTATCACAAAAATACCCTGTACAATTTTTGTCCAGACTCTTCACCTCTCCAGTCTTTTCTGTTCTTGTATAAAATCACATTACTGTCCTTATTAGCTGTCAAAGCATTCATATGACCCGTCTTACCAGACTACCTGCAGATTAAACAAACACTAATTCTCCCATAAAAAGAAAAGTATTACTACTTCCATTGACCAAATGAGGTAAAAATCAGTTGAAGAACAGATTCAAAGAAGATGCAGGTTTTTGAGGAGCAGTTGAAGCTGAATTTAGACAGGTAAGTTGAGGTCAAACTACAGAAAGCTTTGTCACACAAAGGATCTAAGCATTGGGAAGTCAAAAAGTAAACTTGTACAGTACAACTAGACTGCTTAGTTCAGCTTGTGAGCTCTATTGTCATTCTGCTTAGACCTAAAAAAAAAAAAAAGCATAAATCAAGTATAAATCTTATGATAATGGAAACCTACAACTGCAAAAGTGACAAAAATGCAAGAACTGTTGAATCAAATAAAAATCCAAACTTAAAAACTGATCTTCTGGATTGCTGTTCTCTGCATGTTGTTCATAACACAGGAAAGCAATCGGTAATGTGGAGGTAAATCATAACTAAATCCTGGGCTATATGCAGGCTAATTAGAAAAAAAAATTAGGTCACAGAATTGTATTCTTTTTGTCCAGAAACTCTGGAACTGCAGTCATTAAACTTTCAATATCTACCCGGAATTACCAGATAACACAGTGATAAGCTACTCAGAATGCAGGAGTGCCATATCTCAGCTATAATGAGTCTTGTTTGTAAGTCACTAATGAATGATAATATGTCTGAGAAAAATTTCTCTCTTCTAAGAATAGGTAGGAGTAAGTGGAAGAGTCCTCTCTGATATACTTCTAGGTACTTGGACACATACCCATAACAAGGTTGAAGCATGTTCTGGGCTTACACGATAAGTAAAGCTCCTCTTCTAATACTTGCCACATTTCATCTGCTAAATATAGGATGGGACAAAGGGATATTTCAAAGAGGAAAGATAAGAGGGTAAAGCTGTAACTGCTCCCTCAAAATGCACATTGATATATGTATTTTCCACATCTAACTGGACACAATTCCTACCATCCACCTTCAGCAAATTAACTACAGTTGCAAATTATTTTGTGTTCATTTTATTCCGTAGACTTTTCTCCATCTGTCTGCTTTTCTGTTCTTGATACCTACTGAAACCTTCTCCCTCTGAGCCTGCTCCTATTTCTTCCCCTACTAAAAAAGGTAGATTTTGGTTCACAGCTGAGGCACAGAGAGGGGGAAAGGAGGCCAGGGTGAGATGATGGTATAAGGATAATATCCCATTGCAAGGCTTTCTGTTCCTGAAACAGCCATGGATATGAGAGAACACAGAGGCAGAGATTATTTCTTTGAAGAATGGCTATTTGCACAGCTGTAACCTACATAATTTATGTCAGCAGAAATAGCAAGAGGTAGAGGTTAGTTTTTCAGTCTGAAAAATCTTGTTTTCTTACACATAAGTAAGGTTCACTGTTTGCTAGTCCCTGGAACCACCCCCTCAGGCAGCCAGTTACTATGCCTGCTCTTTGAGATAGCTATGACTGAACCTGGGACACATCCCATCCTTTCCACTACTCCCTATCAAGGTGTCAATAGCTAAACTACCCTAACAGCACCTGCAGTGAAGACAAACTTCTCTTAAGCCCTCTGATTATATATATATATATATATAAAATCTTATTCACAGTGAAGAGGGGAAATCTGTTCAGCAGCACTCTGCCACATAACAACAGTTCTAAGACTACTCTATGGCCTGTGGCTACTTAGACAGAAGGTATCAAGTGAAGTGACCCCACTCCTCAGTTCTTGTAGATCACAGTTCACAACCAGGCAGACCTTTAATTCTCGTACCTTATGTATATCCCTTTTCTAACTAGCCATTAATCAAGCTTCTCCTTTCAGGTTACAAAAGCTTTCTCAGTTGACCCATCTCAGCATTAGGCATTGACTTGGTCAGCCACCCATTCTGAGAATCCAGATACTTCCCTCCTCCTTCCAACTCATGCACCAAAAACCCAAGCCAAGTTCTCCAAGCAGCCTGGAGAACCTCAGAGAGCAGATCAACCAAATTAGCGGAAACTACTCATTTCCTTCCAGTATATTTCTTGACTAACAGCCCCATCCAGAGAAGCAGCTCTTTCCAGGTACATCAAAAACCTCTCTAAAGATCAGTCTTCATTTTAAAAAAAGGCTAAATTCCTTATTTAACTCTAATTCTTTCATGAAATGTAGTACCCTCCCCCTATCTGGTCAAGAATTCACAGGAAGAACCTGTTTATGACCCCACACATAACTTGAACACCATTACCCCCAACCAGCCTGCACACCAGACTTCACAACCTACTTGTGCCATCCTCTTTCTCGTCACGAGCCATGACTGAGTGACCCTCTCACAACCTGAAATTGAGAAAGGTCCCATTGAGCCTACACAGGCACCTGGCAGACTGTACTGTTAAGGGAAAGCAGGTTGAAATAATCACCAATCACTCTTTGGTAAAACCCAAACCATAATCCCTGAATTTCAGCTAGATTTTAGGTTCTCACCCAGAGCTGACAAGACTGGGAAGCGTTTGTTCACGCTCAACTTCCCTGCCACTCTGCTGGTACAAGAGGCTTCCTGAGAGCTGCTAAGATGGGTTTAGGAGAGTAAGCAACAGCTCCTATGACTCCTTATTTTTAGAGTTGGGGACAGTTAAGTCGAAGGCTTAGTATTCAGGCTAGTAGAGGCTGCAAGGATTAATTAGATTTCTGCAAAGGAAGGAGTGGAGGAGTTGTGGCATAAGAGCAAGACTTCTTCCTATTTCCTAGCCAGTGGCAGTTGCTGATTGCATGTCTGAAATATAGGGTTGCACACTGGTTTGGGCTTACTTGGGTTTGGGCTCCATACTTGACTGAGTATGGATGTCAAATCATTAGGGACTGGGTGGTGAAGTCAAAAAGACCTGCCAGGGGTGGTGTAGGCATCACCTTCACAGGTTTTGCAGCCATCCCACAAGTGGCTGGAAGGAGCTTCAAGTTGAGTTAAACTGTCAGTGACCCAATCTCTTGTATTGGGGGTCAATCCCAGGAAACAACACCTTGCCCCACATCCCAGCTGATCTGTATTTCCACATAGTCATGCATGTCCTGCTTGTGCCAAGTTACACCCAAGTTCAGAAGTCAGCACACTTTATCAGCCGTGAGGTATCTGAACACAGACTTGGATGACAATTCATATCTTACCCCTCACCCTTCTCTCATGTCTCTTGCTGTCCCTGAAGCTAAAACTTGCAAGATCACGGCCCTCTATACTGACTGCTGTTCTAGAGAGTAAAAAAGCTGCTCCTGACCTTAAAGTGCATACCAAAAGTGCCAGAGGGCACAGCATAATTCTTTTATGCTTTTATTCCTAACACCTGCAAAGAAGTTCACCAATTTTTTTTTTTTTTT
>VWZG01004776.1:296475-309014 GCA_013396735.1 Grallaria varia
AAAGCTTTTACTCAGCACTCACATAAGATTTTAACCATCAGGATGAACTGAGACAAATAGCTGACAAGAAGTCTGGCATCACTCCTTTATGAGTTGAGAATTCAGTGAACACTTTCTGAACTGAAAGCAGTTATAATTGATACTGCCTTTCATCCAGGCAGCATGAATGTAAAGAGTCTGAAGATGTGACAACATAGCTGATATCAGTGTAATAAGGGAATTCTTATTCACTGGAAAATTCACTGGAAAAATACCAACAAAAACACCCCAAATATTTCAAAGATGTGTGATTTCAAAGATTATAGGAAGAACCAAGTTTTATTAGAATGTTTTTAAAAGCTGTTTTCTGTAGGCTCAGTAGAAAAATCAACTAATTTGAAATATTATAACAGTTATTCCTCTTTAATTTCCCTAGTGTTCTCCAGATCTATCCTTCACAATGAACGTGTTCCTTGGCATCTAACTGCCTCAAAAGCAAACATGAAAGACCCATCTTTATACACCTTTCAAGAATGCTTAGATATCCCTTCTCAGTTTTACCACTAGTCTCACTACATAAAGCTGTTGCTTCAAGCTGTCCTTCTTCAGTGTGTCCCATATCTTGCTCCTGTCTCTGGATCACCACTGAATGTGTAGTCACTGAAACCCCTAGTGACCCTTGGTGCAAATCTTAGAACATCTTAGAACCAATCCTGTCCTTATTCTTCACCAACAGTCAGATCCTTCAATTTTTATGACCCTCCTGTCAGTGACCTATTCCCTACTGATTACCCCCATTCATCATCCAAATGTCAGATTCCAGTTCTGATCAACCACAAATATGTTTTGATACCTCTTAGATTTGAAAAAAAAAAAAAAGATCACTGGGCTTCTTATCACACTGCCATTCACATGTAGACAGAGCTCTCCAAAACCACCCACAAGGTTGTCACAAACCTCTCCAGGGCTCTCTTGGGTTACACTGCCAGTAACGTGATCAGTGCTGCAACTATTGAACTGTCATTCCCTGAATATTATGTTAGTCAACACTATTTATTGTTCTTTTAGGTTCCTTATCACTCATTACCTACTTTGCCTCTTCTATGTACTGATGCTACAGACTTTAAACTAGCTTTCCACTCTTTGTAACTGGGATACCGCACAGTACAAGGTGACAATTTTCTCACTATGTTTGTAACAATAGAGTACTGCAGAGTAAGACCAACTTAAAAAAAAAAAAAAAAAGAAAGAAAGAAAAGGGGGAGAAATTACTTCATCCAAGTGCTCCTTGAGAATTAAAGCCAAAAGCGTTCATTATACACATTCCAAAATTATATATTGTTCATTCTGAGCCTTCCCCTTTAAGGAATATGCAAGACTTGGAGTGAAACACAAGAAAAAAAAGGTTGAGACAAAGATCGTGAGAGAGGTTATTCTCATAGTACTTTAGATCTGGCTGACACAGAGAGGTAATAAAAATTTGTAAGATGACTGTTCTTGCCCAACTTCCAGGGCAAAAACATCTTCCCAAAGCTGACTCACCCTTGACACCTTTTGATCCCCTGTGCCCCATTTCTTTGTAACCAAAGGTATTGTGAAGTTTTCACAGAAACGCACACATTTCCCAGTGGGTTTTGGTCTAGTCTGGTCACTGTGGAATGGTAAGAAAAACAAGAGCTAGAACAATCCTGGATACCAAAACCAAACAAAAAACCCCACCCAAACCACCACAGGAAGAGTTAAAACCTTCTTATTTGCAATAAACACATTTATATAGCTCTGTGTGCTCACTGTCCACAAGCCTTTGCCTTGCAGTCTCAGTATTAGAACCAGCAGATAATATTATTGATACAAATAGGCAATTTTTAAAAGTGGAATTTTTGCTACGTGAATGAAGGTGAGCAATGTGATGTGTTTCAGACCAAGGAAAGCTACAAAACAAAAGGCACATGGTCTGGAAAAGAGGGCATAGGAGGTGGGAATTTCAGAAGTTCACACATGGGATGTTTGTAACACGCCTGGACTGACTAATTATACCACACATGCCAAGGCTCTACATTTCCTAAGAAAATAAACATGTTCCATGTATACCTTTGTTTGTGATCCAGAGGACAGGGAGCTAAACAATGTCTTAGCAGCACCTGATGTAGGCAATTGTATTAATGTTCTACTCTTGAGCTTTTATTACAGAATAAAAGGAATTAAATAAAGAAAAAGTAATTTGGTAGAACTATTATAGAAACCCTGGTGCATTTTAAGTTAATAAATCCAATGTACTGACAGTCCTTGAGTTCATGCTGTTGGTCAACATAGTCATATTTCACTCTGATCCTGAAGACACTGAGCTAAGTTTCCATAGTTATTTTTCCTCATGTTATGTTCTCCAAGCCAGTCTAATAATCACAACAGCACTGCCCAAGTTTTAGAGTTGTTGAGCACAGGTAATTTTCACCTCCCATATAATTATGAGACTCTGATATTAGGTCATTTAATCAAGATACCTAATGCTTACTTTCAAGTTCAATTTTAATTGATCATCTCTGAAATTCTGAGCTACTTAATTTCAGCATCAATTAAAATCTGTAAATCCAGAACTAGTGCTACTCACACAGTCTGCACAATGAGACTGCAACCAGAATCTAGCATATGGATTGCATTTAGAGCCATTAGTGCTCCGTTTCAAATACACTTCATTTTCCACTCTTTGGCCACAAAGACACACAGGGACATTCACATTTGCTGTGTCTCATACAGCTGTGAGCTCTTCTAATGCCGGATTTAGTCAGTAAGGAAGGAAACTGAGAAAGCAACATTATTATATGGTGCCTAAGTCACCTTAAAAATACAGTGGAAGTCCAAAGACTGCTATTGAAGGTAGAAAATGACACAGCATCCTCCAAAATTTATGTCAGGGGCTGGAATCTGTTTAAATTCAGAAGAATTTGAATTAGGCTGTTGGACTAACTTCCAACTAAATTTTTATACACAGGGAAAGCAATGATACATAGGCAGCAATGTGGACTTTGCACACACCTTCACTTGGGTATGCTTATATTGAAGACTCCAACAGAGTTTTTACTGTTTAAAGCTACTGTGGCTAAACTAGAATAACTGGGACTATCTTGGAGAAATACTTGAAGTGCAACTCTCCTCGAAGCACACTTAACAATATATAAACTGTGAACAAAGCATGGAGCACAGGGAAAGAAATTCTTTTTACTGGTTAACCCTGTTCATGTTACCATGAAACAGCCGTGGGGACATATGCCAATTTGAGTTCACAAAAATTTTTTGTTCTGCATTTTCAGATTTTTCTCTGGGAAAACAAGGCATAAAGGGAAACAATAACAAGTCACAATATCCCTTTTAACTTTATTATTACTGCTATGCACACCACACCTACACTTTGATTTCTTTGGTGTGTCCCCTTTTTCAGAGAATACATGAGGCAGCTGTTAGTAGTTCTGAGGGCAAAAGGGTGTCCTGGAACTGAAATGTTTCCATGGGACAGCCAACTGCAGGCTGATTCCTGAAGTGACTGACAGGGTCTAAGTTACTGCATCTGTTTGAACTTGAGCTGGGGGCATCTTACAGAAGTTAGCACTAATGCCAGTAGAGAGAATGAATAGATTACTTAAGTTTTTACAGATACTTTTTTCTACTTCTTTCACCTTGCATTGAAGAGTTGAATACTTTAAGCTCATTTGTTCAAGATCCAATAAATTAAAATGTAGCAAATATGTGAGAATACTGCTAATATTCCCAAGTGTGGTTATGTGGTTCTTTCCAGACACTTACAGATTCAAAATACAAGAATTATGCAGTCATTAGCTGCTGTTTAAAGTTCCAAGCACTATTCAAAACAAATACAGTTTGAACTATAAATGCTAATGATTGTCAGAAAATTCACCCCACAGACAGTCTGTGACTGCCTGGACATGGCTCTGAGCATCCAGCTTCAGGTGGCTCTGCATGAGCAGAGAGTTGGATCAGATGACCTCCAAAGTTGCCTTCCAACATAAACCATTCTGTGGTTCAGTGACTCAGTGAATCTATGTCCACAGAAGTGGATATAGAAATACCTATGTTTTGTTTGGAAATTTAGCATTTTGAAGAAATCCCCCTTTGAGAGCCCAAATATTAAAGACATAAAGCAACTTCTCAAGAAATTAAGAATATTAAGATGACAGGCAGACTGTGAAAAACATACATCATCAAATTACTGCATGAGGAGTGGCAAAGTGAAAAATTACGTTTTGCAGAGATATGCAAATTATTGACAAACCCTCTAATTCACATATAGTTTGTTTCTTAAAAAAACCCAAAACATAAAAGAGCTTACTAACAATTGAATCAATCGTCATTTCCAATTTCTCTAGATTCAGATTTCTCTCTGGAATTCTCAGTTTCTCATAAACTAAGTGCTGGCAAACATCCATCTATGCATGTGATTTTTTAATAGCTGCACATCTAAATAACCACAGACTTTTAAGGTCATCTCCCTCACCATAGCAAGATTGAGTCACATTTAAAACTGACAGTACCTGTAAGTAGGTAACATCATGTGTGCCTCATTTTGTATCCCTCTTCCCCCTTCCTTAAACACTCAGTCTTTTGGAGCTTGGATCCGGAATTTTAAGAGTTAGTAGACGTGCCTAGCAAAGTCTTCTCACACCAAACAGGACACTGAACAAGTAAGTCCTCATACAAGGCAGGAGTATGTTAATAAATATGGCTGAAGGCAGAAAGAAGGGTATTCAAATCACCACATTTAGGTGCCTGTGAGGGTGGTTTGCCTTTACAGCAGATGAAAAGAGATTTTTCTCCCCAGCAACTAGGAAAGATTCTAGCAAGTGACCCTTCTAACTCAGGCACATCAATTAGGCAGGATGAATATAATATCTATTTGTTCACTGCCTACATTGAAATGTTGTGAAAACACTCCCTGATCACACAAATCAGGCTATGAGGGATGTCACCATGGATATAATCTCAGAAGGAGAACAGATAACCTTTAAACACAGAGGTAAACAAATAAGACTTAAAATGTCATATGCACAGCAAGAGCATGCATTCTGAAACAACATAGAGGATTTCACTAGAGCTTGGTGAAATGACAGTAGAACTTCCCTGTATCCTTGGGAAACGCTCCTACCTGTATTTTCTGCGCTGATCTTTAAAAGCCCCTTCCAACCCAAGCTATTCTATGAGTGTATGATTTGTTTCCAAGTGATGGTCACTTGTAGTGAGAGTAAATACAGCTAGCTTTTTTTTTATTTCATCTTTTCCAGCTGTCCTGGTTTGCAACAGAAGCACCTGCGCACAATTTTCCTTACTCATAGACAGGAAAGAATCAGTCAGGCAGAAATGAAAAAAAAAGAGTGATAGGTTCCATTTAACCTATTGTAAGACAGATATATAAGGCAACCTAATTTGCTCACCAAGTAAAATCAGGTCTGCAAGAGAAATTATCTCTTTCTAAACAACACAGAAAAATTCCCTAGGTTTAATAAAATGTTAACATAAGAGAAATTTCTTAAGAAAACCTGAAGGTTTCAATGAAACCCTAAGTAAATTTAGTCCAAAAATGTAAAGATTGTATTTCGGAACATATTTTAATTTGGAACTAGGAGGGACAAGAAAGCTGGCTGGTTTCAAGCAGGACTCCTGAAATTCTTGTAAAGTGCTAATTTAATATGGTTGTCTGACAGCAGAGCCTGATCCCAGTTGTCCAGAGGTTCTGGATCTTAGATTTACAATTGGTTTGTCTGACTGCTGCCTTAAGATCAGCAAAAGCTATGTTGATGAGAATAAATGTCACTCATACTAAAAATAATAAACTGATCACAAAATTTATGATCAGAAATCTAATCTATTTGCACCTACAATATTGACCAGAGAAACTGAAGCTAACGATCAAGTAATCCCTTACTAGCTGTTATATTACTCATTGAAGAAGCACAGGACAAATGCATCTTTTTTAAAATTCTCTTTCAGCAATAAAAATGTAAGATCACAGCAAAAGAAAACCTAAAGGACAGGAAGGGGAAAAGAGGTGTTCAGATGCACACATCTAAGAATTCTTCAGAGGAAGGCAAAATTAGTGAGTTCTGTGTGGAGAGTCTGGCACTTGCTATGAAATCCAAAAATTGTAGAAATGTGAGAACACAAACTACACACAGTAGATAAACTAGTGAACTGCTGAGAGCCCTTAATTTACATGTAGAGCAAGGCCTTGGCTTTGAATTTTAAGTGTTCTTCTCAAGAAAGGACATTTTAAAAGTATTGCTGTGAACAAGACAAGTCCATGTAAATAAAACTAGTTTCACTGACTCTCAACATCAGCTCAGATCTAAGACTTGGTAATTTACATTTTTCCATGTTCAAGAAGCTTCTTTAGACAAAGAAAAGTCTTGCAGAACCAAAATGCTGTGGGACAGACTGTCTGAGTGGCATTTCCATCGAAGACAAAAGTCCCAGAAAACTTCCAAGAAAGCCTGGTCTCTGGAGGCTTCCAGATCAGTTTTGGTCATCTCAAAAGCAGGCAACACATTTTCGAGAAGCATCACAGAATCATTCTATGGCTTTCTTGGAAGCATAAATGCTTCTTGAAAATTAAAGACAGAACAAAAGCGGCAGAAAACTTTCACATTTTGTTCATCTCAGAAGTACACATTCTATTTTCAAGAAGCATCATGGAATCAGAGAACCATAGCATGATTCTATGACACTTCTCAAAAAATCAAAGATAGAACATAGGTACCAGAAAACATCCAAGAAAGCCAATTTTTTTTTGTACAAGTAACAGAGTACCATCTTATCTCTTCATCTACAGTAGTGCCGTTACTGCATTAACCTCAGATTTTACTCTAGACCACTGCAAATTTTTTCATTGTGAGTTCAAATTGACTTTACATGATATTGTTTTTATAATAGATAGAAAAATTCATTTTTCTTTTTTAATCCAGTTACAGAAACTTTGCACATGTGGGGTACACGCAGTCATACAGACAATATACAAATAAATAATAAAATAAACATTTGCAATTCAATTACATCATCTGCTTCCTTCCTAATAACAAGGAAGGGACAGGAAGCAAAGGGAAATATATAATGGCTGTGAGCCTGCATCTTCTACTGAAGAAGCTTATCTATTACAATAACACAGGTACAGGCATAAAAAAAACCTGTTCCTCTCCACAGAGATTACATAATTCCCATGCCATATAAACATTCCAATATCAACTTGTTCTAGAGATTACAAACTATCATTTATTATCTACCAGTTTTACTTACTCTAGCCATACTGATTTATGGACCATATTATTGGATATGCTCTAGTGTACATCTCTCTATTGAAAGGAATTTGGACTGGATTTATAGCAAAAAAAACATACTATCCTTCTTGTAGTTCTAGAAATGCAAACAATTTTTCTTGGCAAGACATATCCTGAGTTTTTCACCCTCTTTCCGGGGGTGACTACTATATTGTCTCGAATCTGTGTTCAGTCCAATATTTTATCCTGTGCGCTTTCAGAAGTGTTACAATTTGCTTCCATGATAATGGTAATAAAAAAAATATCTTGTTTTTAATACTGACATATCTGGATACCCTTATACCTGTACAAGATAAGCTGCAGGTTCTGCATCCACAGTGTATTTTATGCCAAATACAGAAAAAGATTTAGACATAAACCTCATGAAAAGCTCCATAAAAAATGCTGATATTTTTAAGTCCTACTAATAGCAGATATCTAAAGTTACCACTTTGACAGCTGTGACTTCACCCTTCCAACATGGAGCTCATTATGTCTGCAGAGTTAGCGTCAGCCCCCCAGATCTGGAATGCTGTGGTGATTGCCATCAGAAAATGAGTGCTGTATTTCCTTGACTATAAATGAACAGGTAGCAAACAAATGGAGGGAAAGCAATCAGCCTAGGAAATGTGCAAAGTAAAATCCTTAATGTGTCCCATCCTCATTCCGCAATAGATTTGTAATCAGTGGCGAGAAACCCTAATGCTTCTGACGTAATGTCAGTGAAATGGCCACTGTGACTCTCTGGAAATCATGACTCTTGGACTTCCTGTGAAGAATTAAGAATGTTGGCTGCAACAACAGTAACCCAGCCAGTCTTTCTGTATATATTCTTCACTGCACAGTCACAGAAGAATGAACATTTCTGTGACCTTCTGCTTCTCAGTGTGAAAATGTTGAAATTCCATATTGGCTCTCAGGCCTCCGTCAATAGGCAGAAAAGCTGACCAGAATAACCTGTTCTTTGAGTTTAAGCAAGACACCAGGTGGAATTTATTTTAAATTTTAAAACAGGATAATGAAGAAAAATGGCAACCAAACCTCCTTCATAACAGGATTGGTCTCTGAAATGCAATTTAGAATAACATAAGATTTGGGTCACTTGGGGTAAAATTTTGGCTTCACTGAAAGACAAAAAGAATTTTCCAAGTGACTTCAAAGTGGTCAGGATTTCATTCCTTATATTCTTCAGATTTCTTTTTTTCAGAGGAGGAAGAAGCTGTTGAAGTGTAAAAAATATGATTCATTTAGTTAACTTTCAAATGCACCAAGACTTTAGAAGTATACCAATTCTTAAACAGTAAATGGGAAGAAAAGCTTTGAAATGTCACTTTAAAGAGAATACCCAGGCTTTTTATTAAAGGGTCTTATTTGGCAACGACAAATTGTAGAATGCCTTCCCATTCCTCGCTCTCCTCTTATAAATTTTATTTATTGCCATTACTGTGATGTGTTCTATAATTGGATTCTGGCACAGATCGGTGGAAAGAGAAAAATCTTTCCAATCTTATTCAAAATAGGTTTTACTTTGTAAAATACATATGCCGAGAGTGAAAGATTGTCTCTTTGCTCCCCAGTAGTTATTCAAACCACTTAGACATCTTAGTTTAGGCAGACTTTAAACTTGCAGCTTCTAAAGTTGTTTCTATAAATTATCTGATGCTCATACAAGCTAATAAGAAAGAAAAAAATATTAGAAAGTCAAACTCTGCAAAACAGGAAGCTAAAAGCACTTCACTAAAACCTCAGTTTGCCTCCATTTTCCTCCTGCCTACAAAGCAACAGCCAGCACAAATAATTAACAGTATCAGCTTCTTCACAAAGCAGAAGCACTCCAGTTTTGACATAAAAATAACGGAAAACTTCCCCGAGTTTTATAACACTCTGTGAGTCATAGCCACCAAATAATGCCTATTTTACACCTTAGCTGTTCACCACTACCAACTCTTCTCTACAAGGAAAGCCTGCCCAAGGTTCCCTTTATCTGTTTCAGACCAACTCAGCTGTGCCGGTTTAATGAGTAAGTGCAAGCAGGTGGACTGGGAACGAGGAGAATCAGAGATACACACAATATTCCTTCTCCTGACAGCTTTAGGAGAGGGATACGTTCAGCTTCTGATTGGTGACAAGCAATGGATGGGTAGCACCATGTGAAATTTGGGTAACTACATTCAGAAGATACCTGTTTGTGGCTCACTTTGAACTAGGAGAGAGGAGCTATTTTACTTCAAAGCAGTCACAGAGCAGATTCTGTATACCAGTTCCTCCTACTTGAAACCCCAAAAGAATACCACAAACTTGCAGAGATGTTCCAATTTCTGTGCAAAGATATTTTTAATAGTGCCACCCATTTTGAAAGCTTAGTACCAGCTTGTTTTTATTAAGTGGTTGAAAACATTTGACTCAATTTGATTTTGAAATCAAAACACCCTAAAATATTTTCTTTCTTTAAAAACCCACAGGACTGCCACAGAGAATTTCACATGTATCTATAGTGATTTTATATACAAAGAGTGCTTTTTTTTTTTTAATATTGATAGTTTTATTTCCTCTGGGTGTTTGAGAGTACACAGAGGAGAGAAAGAAATATGCTTAATGAAAGATCTGGTTAAACTGACAGTTCAGTCTTTTGAATGCTTTCCAGGATAAACACAGTCCATGAATATTTCCCTGATTATGGTCTATTATGTATGTACAAACAAAGAAAATGGCAATGGACCCCCCCCAAATGCTTCAGATAAATGCAATGCATATCATGAGATGTCTTGTCTTCCAAACATAACAGGAGTTTTCATTAGAGTTTTGGATTAATCTCAGCTCTTCATTAGTCAAAGTTAATCTCAAGAATTAAGTTTTTTAAACTCTAGCAGGAAAAATTAAGCTTAAAACCTTAACAAGGAGTATAGTGCCGTAGAAATAGGTGACATAAAGAAGATACTGTAAATAAGTGACAAGGACTGTCTGTAATGAACACTGTAACGATAATATATTTTCAGAAGTGCTTGACCTCTAAGGTTAATCAACTCAAACAATAATGCACTACAATGGCTCATTTTGCAGTGGCACCTCAGCAAGCAGCGTGGAACGGTACCTACTCAAATGTAAATCTCAAAATACAGGGTGTAGCCTGCAGAATACTGTGGGTCATGACAGAGAACATAATCAAGTGAAATAAGGAAAATATTATAATCATAAGTATGCACAAGCAAATTAGAGAATGAGAAAGCACAGGAGAGAGTTGCTGTCTTTGAAGAAGGTCCTTCCTAAGATGGTGACTGATGTTATCACTGGTACAGCAAGGCAAGCAGTGCTAACCTTATCTAGGGTAAATATTAGAGCAAGATAATGCTCTATGTAACCCCTTCTATTTACCTGCATTTACAACTGTTCTGAGCATGTTTTCCATAAAGGAATGTTGGGATTTCTATAAGAAACTGAAATCCCCCACTAGGCGTATAGCGCATATGTTTTCACATAAATGGTTTGATGGGGGTTAAGTAAAAGACCAAAAATTACTGTATTGTACCAGAAAAAATAAAAAAATAATAATAAAAAAATACTTTAGGTAATATTGTTTCACATCCAAAGTCCTAAGTGAAAAGGAGACTGTCTCTAAAGCATTATTCATCCACCTTGCTGAGCACATAAGATGCAAACACCGTGTTAGTTGACACAACCATCAGGTGCCAAGGGAGGGCAAGAGGGCAAGGTATACCATAATGGGACCAACATATACAAGGAGATATCCTGAACCTGAATGTCATCATTTTGATATAAATTGCCAAACATATCTGTTCAAACTAGCATTTCTCAGTATACCAAGTCATACCAGCCCTCCAGGGCAGAAGGAATTAAACTATCTGCTCCTACTCACCACTAAGAAAACCCTTAAACTTTGTTTCATGTTGAGACACCTCATTCGGGGTGGGAACTTAAATCTACAGTCAGCATTATAATAAGTAATGATTAATTTTTTTAAAAAAATTAAAAACACAACAATTGCAAATTTGAACCCTTTAGAAAATTGCAGAGACGAGGCATGTGACTATCTGGAGGCTACAATTATTGTTACTATCTCTAGCGAGTACTTGGCCCAGACATGTCTATTAATACCAGACTTATTAGGTCTTGACAGCTTATAGGACAGCTGTTTGTTTCATTTCCCTTTAGTCTCGCCAAATGCTAGCAGCAAAAATCATACAAACTTCTCTCCCTACTTCTGCATAACTCGAAACACTTGTTTGCATACATGAATTTTGACAATAAATGAGATTCAGTGTTCTGAATCTGATATGTACGTACAGGCATGTGTATTCAAAGAACTGCAAAGGTGGGTAAATTTCTTTAATCTGAGGACATTTATCTGGGAATAAAGGTGCAGTTAGTGGAGCAAACAAACTTTCCTCAGAGGTAGGACAGTTTTCACTGATTTGGTTTTTTAACCTGAACAAAAGGAGGCTGTAGAGACCAAAATATATATCAGCAGAAGTTTTTCACAAGCATCTCCCTCAAGTATTTCAGTATATTGCAAAATTTTAAGAAAGCATTACAAAATTACATAGAATAATACTGAGGGTTTTGATATGGCTTTCCCCATTTTTCCAAAAGTCAGTACACAATCCTGACCCAAGTTCAGCATAACGAATAAAGGTTCTAAGCTAAATTGGAAGGGTTTTAGTCCATTTTGCATTTTGCTGGACTGTTACTGTATTCTAGGTCTAAATCCAAAAGGCATTTCTGTCCTATATTGTTCACAATTCTTGTAGAGCTTCTGTTGTTCTTGGCCTTTATTTAAATATCACCTACTGAAAAAAAGAAAAAAAAAAAGGGGGATAGCTACTTGTATATTATAAATCAACCGCAGGCAGTTGCTGATGCTTTGATAGAGGCACAATGCTATCAGTATATGCCAAACAGATAAACTATTTTATTTACAGGAATCCAGCTTTGCCCACTCATTTGAATTTCATATGGTGGTATAAATAATCTGTTTAAAATTTTAAAGTAACTTCATCTTTGATTATAAACTTTATGTGAACAATATAATTTCATATATAAATATATATATATTATTTGTAATTATTTTTTTAAATGCCCCCACTCAAGCTGTAGGGGCCATTCAGAGTGTCAACACAAAGTATTTTACTTCAGTTTAAAACTTGTTAGGGTGGAGACTTCTTTAAATATTGTTATTCTCAGGAACCTCTTTTCTTGCAAGAATGTTTCAGATTACAAATTATTTCA
>VWZG01004776.1:309985-374464 GCA_013396735.1 Grallaria varia
AAATTATTTCAGAATCAAAATTTGATTTTCAATCTTTTTTTCAACACTTATCGAACATTTACCAATCTAGATTATAATAGCCACTAGCGAATTAATAATCATAAAAAATTCAGGAACTACTAAAAGCATATTAAAATCAATCAAAATTCTTAACAAGCAGAAACAACTTTTGCAGAAAATTGCAGCAGCTGTCCAGTTTCAGGTATATTTTGAGACACACACACATGGCAGCCTGGTTCCCTTCAAAGTACAGTAATGTGAGTAGGAAAGAATTACACCATTTATGATCATTCTTTGACAATACAAATAAATGTATTTTCATTTCCAACGAGATTTACACTCACTTATTCCAGCTGAGAATCTGATCTAACAGTGTTGTAAGAGTCCCACAAAACGTCTTTAATTTCAGTGGGTCTGAAGTAAATCACATATGATATGCATGTTTTCAGCATCTCTTTCACAATAATATTCATCTTTTTTAGTATATTCATAATACATTACTCTAAATAACTATACAGGTTTCATTGGCCAAAAGAGACCACTACATTCCCACCATCTTAGATCCCACTAAGTTTTACCATTATACGTTTTACTTATGGGTTAGAAAATATGAGTTTTACATCCATAAGTGAGTGAAAAGCATTTTTCCAGATGTTCTTCCCTAGAAAAGTATGATTCAAATTACAAATTTCCATTTGCATGCATTTATTGGTTGTATTTTTTAGATTACTTCCTAAACAGTTACATTGAATAGCACATTAAATTAATGAAGAGTTGATGAAAATTTGTGACTAGGATAGTTAGTAGTTAAAAATTCAAAGCCAGAGCTTACCTAAAATACATGATTTAAGTACTGATAATAGTTTGCTTTTGGCTATACTCATAAGAATTATCACAGAAAACTAATACCATTATTTACCTGACTGTGCCCAGAAATTGCATAGCTCTCAAATTTTATTTTTTTTGGTCTATACAGACAGAATAGTCTAACAGCTTGATACAAAGGACTTGTTGTAGACTTGGTTCTGTATGTTATTTATGACAAAAATCCAATATTATAAAATGAAAGTCCTTAAAAGTGTAGTGGAATATCAGACAGGAAAGGGAGACTGGCAACAATATCTCTTGTTCCTTTTCACTTCACATTCTGAACAATCTATAAGTACTGTGACAAGAATAAAAATAACATTAAGTAATATACATGTAGATTATATGCTGGTATATTTCAACAGAATTATTAATTAATCATAGAATCATAGAGTCAATTGGGTTGGAAAAGACCTCCAGGATCATCAAGTCCAACCCTTGATCCAACCCCACTGTGATTACCAGATCATGGCACTCAGTGCCACATCCAGTCTCAGCTTAAAAACCTCCAGGGACGGCAAATCCACCACCTCCCTGGGAGGGCCATTCCAATGCAACTCTGTAAAGAATTCTTTCTAATATCCAACCTAAATTTCCCCTGGCAGAGCTTAGGCCCATGTCCCCTTGTCCTATTGCTGGCTGCCTGAGATTTTTCCATAATTTCCGTTTATTTTTGAGGACATGGATTAACTTACAGTGGCTTGACATATGGAAATCAGCTCAGGTTCAAGTTATTTTATAAGGTAAAGTAAGATTGTTGTTACCAGAGAAAGAAATATTTCTGTCCAAAGATAGCAGAATTGAGTTGGACCTTTGGACTATGGCACATAAAACCATTCCCTCTTTTCTTTCCAGCACACCCTGCCTCTGTCAGGGAGCAGCAAGGGCTGGCCAGCAGCCAAGGGGGATGCCACAGATGGCTTGACACCCTCCCACTTTGCTTGTCTGTCTGTCTCTCCTCTCCACACCAGACCCCAGCACTGCAACTGGGATTAAAACCATTAAAACCATTTAGTGTTTAGTGTATGAAGAAAGGGGCACCCTCCCAACTGCTGCAGGAACTACAGTAGGTCATCAGCCATGTGGAGAAGGATCAGTAAAAGGAAGAATTGTGGCTGATGAACACTGTAGGTGTCCAGGGCCTATAGGCACATGTGGAAGATACAAGTGGTTCTCATTAGAAAGAACACAGCAAAAGAGATCAGGCTCTCTATGAAGAAGCTGGGATGGAGAGGAATGAAAGGAGCCAAGGTTAATTGGCTTCCAACCCTCTGAATCCTCAAGACAAGCTCGGATTTCTTAACAATTCCAAAACTTAGCATCACTGAACTGTATTAACACAGCCAAGTACCAGTAAAAGCACTTATTCCATGTATTGTCTAACTTCAAGAGACATAGAACAATTCCCAGTGATAAAATGGGTCCCGCAGCACTTTCATTGTACAGGAGAACTTTGTCATATTGAATTCTGTTGAATCAATCTACAATATTTGCATGGAAATCACCCAAAATACAATTCTGGATTATGTCTCTGGTCACAATGCAGAATTTCAAAATAGGTCCTTAATATGAATATGTCATTATTCATTGTGGATCTGTATATGACTTGAGAAGTTCCTGGGTTATTGTAGTTTTATATCAGTCATACAGAAAATGGTGGCGTTGGCCTAATAAAAAGGTTTAGTATGACATTGTTTTTCATGAGATTACCAATATTTCTTTACTGAATGAAGTAAAAACAAAACAAAAACCAAAACAACCTAAAACCCAACAAACAACAAAACCATATGTTTAGTTACCAACTGCAAGGAACCTGAGGCCCCAGCACACGGACTTTCATTTTTCTCTTGACATAACAACATTTATGCTTGGCTTTTCTCATCCATGTGAAAGAAGGTAAAAGTCATTGCAATGTCACAGCAAGGCCATGGCAACATAAGACAGCACATCATACCAGTCCTACAGCCATGAGCACAATCATATCCTAACGCTAATCGTGAGATAGAGCCTGCTGCACTGCTAAAACAAACTGACAGAATAATCCCATGCATAAACATAAATATAAGGATCATCCTTTGATGGTTGGGAGAGTTTTTATCACCAAAATCTAAAGCACTGTCTGCTCCTTCTTTCTCAATTAACACCTATCTAGATTTTTCTACTCACACCGTCTTAATGCTGTGTTAGTTACCTGAACGTGTGCTTTGGTTTCCAATAAATAATGTTTTACTAGATAGTGGAAAGGAATTGTGAAACTTTTTCCAGATACCTTGTTCCTTTGAGAAGTCTTTACCTTAAAATTGCTTTGCAGAGAATTCCTTACATCTATAAAAACCCACAGAAGTTTGTAGATATGTCACTTGATTTTAAATCTCTAAAGAGGCCTACACATATCACTTAAAGTAAGATAATATGTGAATATTGAATAATATAAGAATTGGACTTTATTGTTTCAAAGTAAAAGTACAAGCAGCGTATTTCAAATCAGCTTTAGTAAGCCTAACAAAAAATTAGATAACTTAGAAACATTATAGACAAGTGAGATGAGTCAGGGTTTTCCATGAAAAACAGCTTCACTGTAGACTAGCCAATAGAAATAATTTTAACCTTATTTAGATTGGGATAAAATGGCATTCTAATATCTCACTATCTTATCTAGATAATTTTATTAGTGCTTAAGATCATAAAAGACACATCTGGCAGCAAAAGAGCATTCCTCCATGGCAGAACGTGTGTTCTGCACAGGCTCCCATCTGCAAATGCATATTGGAACTTACTTTTGTAAATTATGAAAGATTTTCTAATCAAAGACATTCTCTTCCTCTTAGTGTTCTTTAAATCAATTTTTAATTTGTGTTTATATGTGTTTTTCCTTCCTCCAGTTTTTTCCTTATAACCTCTCAATGCATAATTTCACTCCTTGGATGATTATGTCACAGGCACCTTCTGTGACATATTGTTATTTTATTGTTCTTTATGTATATATTTTACACTATATTTAGGATTTTATGTAAAAATATTTTTATCTGTTACCATTAAAGATGGGTCTTTTCAGGGCAGGATGAACTCCCCTACCTCACAGCTGGTTTCAGGGTTGTCTGAAACAATGGGGATGAAGAATGAGAACAGATGAATATCCCCAAATGCTCCCCACAGTCAATCATTTGGCTGTCTTGGCCTGAAAAGAGAAGAAAGTAATTCCTTTGTAGAGCTAACATTAAAAAACATATTCACTAAATATTTCACTATTATCCTTTTGGACAATATCCAACTTGCCACAGAATATTAACTTACAAACTTACAAGTACTCTTCTTTTTTTCTTTTCTTTTCTTTTTTTTTTTTTTTATAGCTTATGATCAATTCAGTTTCCAACATAAACAACATAACTTGAAGAATTTTAAACACCATAATTCTAGAACTCAAGTCAAAATACTCTTGACATAATGGAAGTTTCATCTGAATTACAAAATCCCAGAACTGCAGACTTTTGATATTGGAAGGGACTCTTTGAAGCATCTCCTCAGAGCCCCACCACATAAAGCACGTTACTCAGGACTGTGTCCAGATGGTATTTGAGTATCTCCAAGGATGGAGATTCCCCAACCTCTCCTGGCAGTCTGTTTCACTTTTTGATCATCTTGTAGTGAAAATTGTTCTTCCCATGACAAAATATAAAACTGCAGTCCCAGCTCTCTCAGCCTTCCCTCATGTTACAGATGTTGAAATCCCTTAATCATCTTTGCAGCCCTTTCCTTGACTCGCTCCTTGTCTGTAAGTCCATGTCTGTCTGGACACAGCACTCCAGATGTGTCCCATCAGTGCTGAGTAGAGGTGTAGGTTCATCTCCCTTGACCTGCTGGTGATACTCTGCCTCGTGCAGCTGCAGATCACACGGGCCTCTTTTGCTGCAAGGGCACATCACCGGTTCATGGAGAACTTGTTGTCCACCAGGAAACCCAGGTCCTTCTCTCGCAACTCCTTTCCATTTTCTTGCAATGACATTGGCCAACTCCCTAGTATTCATAGGTGTATTCCCATCAGGTTCCATAAATGAGCTTGAAAATTAGGGTTTCTACCTACAGAAATGGAGACCAACAACATTGTCTCTCCCAGTAAATCTTTCCTGAAGTGCTCTTACTCTATTGCATTTAACACAGTAGATAAATGCTCCCCAGAGGAAGCTAAAGTGCTCAGTAATTGAAGGGCATTAACAAGACATGTCACCGTTTCTCCAATCTGCCCACTAAAGCTCCAGGAGGCTCGCTTCTTATACAAACTTTTCTATCAAGATTCTGGAAAATCTATATACACCCAATCCACAGTTCCTGACTAATATTCCCATCTGGGATGCAATAGCTCCTTCAGTTGTTCCCATATTAAAAGTTTGGCACCGTGGTCAGTCTTGTCCTTTACACTCCAACCTTTTTTTCCCTCGTGATTCCATCACAGCTTCAAGTTTCAAATTCCCACAGTCTAAAGGCAGTAATATTTCAGTGGTTTTAACAAAAAAATACAATTCCAATTATTAAACTGACAGAAAAGGATTCTCACTATAATTCTCTTTGAATTATGAATTCGTATTGTAAATTGCCAAAATTTCTAGCAACATAAAGGAAACAAAAAAGAGACCAAGCAAGGGTGAAAAGGGAGATGGAGGGAGGAAAGGAGGGAGAAAGGAGTAAGGATCAAGATAACCTTGCCAGAGAAAGTATTTCTCCATGCTAAGCATATAAAGAGAGTTATTGGTATGCCATTAGCAGAGATACAACTTAAATAAAGCAGCTACTGGGAAGACAGGAATCTAACAGAAGCAAATAACTGGTTTAATCGTCACTAGAAATGGTCCCTGAGTTTCAATGAATTTACATTTACTGGTATGTACCCTTTTAACTGAATTCTAAAGCAGCTGTACAGGTTCATCTCTTGTTGAGGAACAGATAATCTATGCAAGATAGAAAAACTGCCTGTGGTTTGGATGATTCTTCTTTTTCACAGAATCACAGAACATGCTGAGTTTCAAGGGACCCATAAGGATCATTGAGTCCAACCCTGCACACAACCATCCCCACACAGAACCATCCCCATGTGCCTTTTCCTCAATGAGGTGCAAGTTCTGACTGAACCAGAAAACCTGCCCAACAAGTGGTTTTCATCTAGCATATTCCTATGAGAAGATTTGGTTTTACTGAATTCTTATTCACTAGATCTAGATATTGAATTTAAAGTGAAACAATAATCACAGCATCACAGAATCACAGAATCTGCAAAGTTGGAAGGGACCCAAAAGGATCATCAAATACGACTCCTGGCTCTGCACAGGACTATGCCCAAGAATCACACCATGTGCCTTAGTGTTGTCCAAAGGCTTTTTGCATTCTGCCAGGCTTGGTGCAGTGACCGCTGCCCTGGGGAGCCTGTTCAGTGCCCAGCCACCCTCTGGGTGAAAAACCTTTTTCTAATGCCCAACCTAAACCTCCCCTGACACAACTTCAGGCCATTCCCTCGGGTCCTGTCACTGCTCACCACAGAGATCAGTGCTTGCCCCTCCTCTTCCCTCATGAGGAAGTTGTAACTGCAGTGAGGTCTCCCCTCAGCCTCCTCTCCTGTCCCCGACGTTGAAGAGAACAAGTCCCCTCAGCCGCTCCTCATGCGGCTCCCCCTCAAGGCCCTTCACCATCTTCGTTTCCCTTCCTTGCACACTCTTTAATGGCTTTGTATCTTTCTTAGATTGTGGCACCCAAAACTGCCCACAATATTCCAGATGAGGCTGCCCCAGTGCAGAGCAGAGCGGGACAATCCCTTCCCCTGCCCGGCTGGTGATGTTTTCTTTGCCTGATGCCCCCCAGGACAGGGTTGGCCCTCCTGACTGCCAGGGCACTGCTGACTCAGATTCAACTTGCCATTGACCAGGACCCTCAGGGCCCTTTCGTAGAATCATAGAATCAGTTGGGTTGGAAGAGACCTCTGAGACCAACCAGTCCAACCCTTGATCCCACGTGGCACTGTTTTCCGGCATCTCATTCCCCAGTCTGTACATACATCACTTATCCAGTATTGGAACCAAAGTATCCTGCTTCATTTTTCCAAATTATCCAAGTGGCACCTAACATCGCATTTTGTATTGTTTGTATCATTCTTTGTATTGTTTCTGATAAAAACTATACCAGAAATCTAGCAGAAGAATGCAGAATAATTAGATATTTACATCCTTTGCCATTAATAACATCTGATTTTCTGAAAATGCTACAGATTATAAGCACACCAACTGACTGCTTGTGAAAATGCCAATTATGGACAATGTCTGGTTTTGATTTTGCTCATTTGGATCTCATGAATGCAATTTGGGACTGCATGAGCTGATGAACATATGTTTCTTTTTCAATCAAAAAAAATTAACTCCTCCAAACATAAGTGATCCTCTGCCATTGCCTCTGAGGTAGTTGTATAAAAGGCACTACAGCTTTGGTTTAAATAGGCTAGTAACACCTGCAATAAAGTACTCCTTTCTAATATCTGAAGGCTTCAGGAAATTTAATAACTTCACAAAATGGTGATAGTCTTGTTGACTCCAGCTGCAAAATCCAGATATCCTTAAGACTGAAGTATAATGGGTTATTTTGTAATGAGATTAATATGTTACCCTTACTCTGAAGTTATGCAAGGCAAGCTAAGTCGTTTGCTGAAGACACCAAACAGAAGAGGTCAGAGGAAACACTTTCACTGTGCTGATCAGTCAAGAACTCTGGCACAAAAGAATGCACACACTGGACAGCAATCCTACAGTGATGGTGAACGTGTCTCTAATAGCTGAAAGCACCTTGTTGTAAAGAACTGTATGTTATCACTTTTCTTAGTAACTGAGGTCAGCTGCATTTGCAACTGGAGTTCTTGCATAATTCATACATGAAAACTTCCTTTCCCATGTTACTTTCCTGAACACAGTAAAAAAACCCTAGCAGGAACAATTAAATATAATTTGAATTTAACTTTGTTTAAGACAAGAATTCAACTCAGCTTTAGACACCTAAAAGATTAAAGGCAGAACAAAGGTCCAATTGAAAAATAAGCAACAGGTAATAATAATAAAGAACACAGAACTGAGCAATTCAGTAATATCTAATAATTAACTCTATGTATGTGGGTTGGCAATAATAAAAGCATTCAAAATTGTAACAAAGGCTCTCTTGCAATGGACCTTTAACAGCATTAGTAAATTTGATTATATGTTTAAATTTATTTCATTTAATAGTAAACATAGTTATGTTCGGAATTATGAAATGGAAGAATTATGGAACCCATTATGAAATGGATTTTAATGAGATCAGAAATACAAATTTTCTTTCTTTTTGTTTTTTTTTTTTTTTCTTCTTTTTTTACAACTCTAGTTGTTTAGACATAAAGGTTAAATGATCCCAGGAAAGGAATTGGGTCTTAACAATGTTTACAGAACACAAAACAGATTTAAGGATTGCATTCAATAAAGTACTCCATAAAGTCCGCATGGTCTTTAACTGCACCCTTTCCAGCTATTCAATAGCTTTTCCATCAAGTTACCATATAGATGATTTGTGACAAATCAGAACATTAAAACAACACACCTGTGACCAAACTGTAAAGGATTTAAAACTACTTCTACTAGTATATGGACAATTCAGTGGCTTATCAGCATTTATTCAACTTCAGGGCAACCTGAGATTTTGAATTAAACTTTTTACCCAATTTGCAAACAGTAGGCTCTTTGTGATTCTCAGCCTGATATATGTTCCTTCAAAGAACTTGTGTTTTGACACTTCGTTTAACTGAGATGTCTTTTTAGAAGTAATAAAGTATTGTTATTCCAGTCAATCCAGATGCTCGTTTTTCCTGTACAAGATTTATCAGATAATTTTAAACATACTACAGAAGCATACTTTTAACTATGCAAAACTGATAAAGTTCAAAACAATTTCTTACATGATTTAGTGCCAGATATTTTAATTCTGCAGGTCATATTCTCTGTTTTTCTTTTCAGCCTGCTTTTGTTGGTTTGGGACTACATACTTTTATATCTTACTTAGGAAGACTGTCTTTTTATATTCAAAAGAAGCCCAAATATGTTTAGAAAATAATTTCTGTGGTGGAAACTTGCCAGGAAATGAGAAATCTGAAAGGATTCAGAATTTCTTAAACTTGCTACCACGATGGGATTTTGAAACTCCACTACAAGCTGCTCCCACTGATAAACTGCAATTTTTTTCACCATGAGAAAATATCATTAGCTATAAGAGAAATTTTGCTTTTTCTGCACAAGTTTTTTCACACCACTACCTTGTCAGAAGAACAGTGATAGGAAAAAGAGGAATAACAGAAAATGCCACAATCTTATTATCATTGTAAACGCGACTAAGAGGTATTAGCAAGGTGTGTCCCGGCTGGATCAAAGACATTTTCACTCAGGAACAATCTCTGTTTATGGATCCAGCATTTTTGAAACTCTCACGCATAGAGTTTTGCTGATTGTCTCAGGAAGAGACTCCGATCCTGGTCAAACCTGGGGGAAATGCAGAGCAAAAATGGGATATTTCATCATCAGATATTTCCCCCCCCGTTTTTCTCATGGCTCCTCTGCTGTTCGGTGGGATCAGACACAGAACCTTCCCGAGGATCCCGGGTGCTATCAGCAGGCAGCTCCATTAGCGCATTCCCAAGGCTGTGGCTTACACGAGTCCAGCAAAGTAGTTCGGCTCAGTTTCAGCGAGGAAATAGTTAAAAGAGCTCAGCGTTCCCCCGTGCCCGGGAGGCAGCCTTTGTGTTTAACATTGGCAGGGGCTCACTTCGGGCTGGAGGTTTGTTTTAATTGGGGGAGGGGGCAGAAAAGAGGGGACGCTCCGACTCCTTCGCCCTGTCTCTTTCGTTCCCTGATTCAGCGGAGGTGGAGATTTCCAATCCCACCCAGTCCGACGCGGGCAGGAGGATCTGGTAAGACTATCCCAGGAAAAGGCGCTCGGAGGAAATTCTCCGCGGCAGAGGCGGCGGCGGCGGCCCCAGCATGAGGGTGAGCCCGGCGGGGAGGCGCGGCGGGGGGAAGTGCGCGGGATGCTGCGGGATGCTGAGGGAACAGGAGCCCCATCCCGCCCCGGGAACAACCCGGTCCCGACCGCGGGCACCGCTCGGGAACGCCCCGGAGAGGGATTCGGTGCCGGCGCTGCACCCCTGTGTGCCTGTGTGTGTGAGAGAACAAGAGACAGCCACAAGGCAGCTTGCGCTAACTGTTATCAAATAAAGTTTAACAATATCTAGATCTTGCCAGAGGCTCCCCATATAGGCTGCACTGATTTGCCAAGTGCACGTTGGAATAGATCGTCTGACCGTGGCACAAGGAGCGCGTTTCCTTTGGCGCTGCCGAAGGAGCGGCAGGAGCCCGGCGGGCAGCGCGGAGCGCTCGCTGCCTGTGCCGGGCGGGGAGCGGCGCAGGGGAGCCCCCCTTGCTCCCTTCAGTGCCCCGCTTCACTTCCTCTGCTCCCGCTCCCATCTCAGCTGCCCTCAGGCTCATCAGTCCCTGGCAACGTTTTAGCTCGTCGTTAATACTCGGAACAATTTCATTCCCACTACTACGCTCTCTTCTTGCGAACGTCGGCATGGGAATTTTTCCGGCTTGATCCCTCGGGCAAGCCTGGAATTGCGTTCTCTGCATCCGCGGTTGGCTGTGCGGCGCTGCGGGAGCACCGGCACAGCACAGGCATGTGGCCCCCGGACTAACACAGCAACCTCACACACTCCTGGTACTCAAGCAAAGCCACATCACCCCCCTGCAAAAAAGTTATCACATATCCTAGGGTGCTATTCATACGAGGCGGTTTGCATGTCATACTCTGTAACAAGATAAACACTTTAAAAATCCGCACCGAGGAATGACTGTCAGGAATACGCATGAAAAATATCCTTAGAAGTTAGTAAAACGCTTTCTAGCTTCGCTCCTTAGGGAAAAGTTTCTTCCAGGAGAGGGAAGAGATGGTAAATGTCAATTCTGTTCCTCGCTTTGCATGCTGGCTGCATGACTGCCATGCTACCACCACGTTCATGTGACACATTTTAACAAGAAAATGTCATTAAATGAGGATACTAATATAACTACTAAAACATAGGGGGGTGGGTTCTGTTCATAGCTGTATCACATTTACTTGGGAAAGTTTTTAAATAGTGATACAGTTTTTCCATTTGTAAACTGAGGGACCATAGTTGTAGTAAATAATACAAGTATTAATACTTGTTACAATCAAATATCTCTGTTGGTTTTGAGCAGATTTAGAAACCTAAAGTGAATGCACTTGCATCGTGCAAACTGCTGCTGACTGCCCTGGGATACCATTGTAATTGTACCAGCATTTTATAAGGAAGGATTTAGTACATTTAAAATCAGGTCCAGAGGCACTCACAGTTGATTGGATCCTTATCTCAAATACACCAACACATCAATATAAGGATTGTAAACATGGATCCCTGGTCTGTGAGGGCCAGCACCCCACATGCCAGACAGGAATACTCCAGTTAACATGGAATTTGCTGCTCTGTATAGGTACACACACACAGTTCCACAGACCACACACAACAGAAGCCTTAATAGTAGTAAATATTTATACTGTGCCTGCTCCAGAATTACTATCAGTAAATCATCTGCCTCTTTCTCTGGTAAATTTCTTGCTATAAACTCTGACTTAAGAGTCCCATAGGGAACAAAATTAGGATCCATTTATTTAATAGGGTCCTCCCAAATACTTCATGTGAGTCCCTAGAAATCAGAAAGTTATAAATACTTTATTTTCTGCTCTTCATTGTCAACACTGCAGCACTTTGTCTTATTTTCCAGATATAAGCCAAGCAAAAAAATAAACCTTTATCGTAAATTAAACTGAGGCTTCAAGGAAATGGACATCCTTGGTTTCTCTGGAGGTGTAGTATCTAGTCCCACTGCAGCAGGGGTTGTACCTGGGCAGTCCCACTTACTAGAACAGAATGCAATGGTGCTTCCTTTCCTAACTGGCAATGCCATGACTTGTTGCTTAGAATACTAAGCATTCTTTTTAATGTTTAAAAAAGCTTAAGTTTTTATAATTAGCTTCACTCTGGCTAAGTACTGCACATGAGTTGCAGTGCCATTCAGGAACCAAGTGACAAAGTTTGAAGGGCTTTTCCTGGCCAGAGGTCTACCTATACTAGGTAGATCTAGATCCAGACTGTAAAAGTCTTCCTCCTAATATTAAGGGACTTTGGATCTGGTCCAAAATTTTATTTGAAATACATGTATTTTCAGTTTTCATTTGAAATCCAGGAAATAAGTCAGATAAAAGTAGTATAAAGACTAACTATTGTAATATATCAAAAATACTGAGAAAATTGACAGATTTACTACCTTTAATTATTGATGCATTGCTGTTACCTTACTTTTTCAAAGATAAGAGAATATCTTCTTATTTTAGATAAAATACCATTTAGCAGTCTCCAAGGCAGGTCGACTTTTCTTGCAAGACTGTATTTTAAAACTGAGTTTCATCCACCTCATTTTTTCCCATCCATATACAAATTCTGCATCAAGCTAACAGGGTTTTGTGGAATCTTATTTGTATAAACTATCAAGGAATGTTTTGTGTTTGCCTTATGTCAGACAATTAATGGGAGTAATCTAGATTTCAGAGTAGTGCAGTGAGTATAAACAGGTATTTATAGATATTTGCTGTGGAGACTGGATATTCAAATGCCCTTCGTAAGTGAGAAAGAAGATGTTTTAGTCTACCAGCTGTATTGATTCTTTGTTTGTTTTTTTCTTTTCCTTTTTTGCTTACTGTTTCTCTCTGCAGGTGAAGAAGTGAGAAGTATCTCCCTGAAAAATCAAAAAAACCGAAAAATTCCACTCTCACTGAATTTGCTCTTTGGGGACTTCAGGATGGAAGCCTTGTGTTTAAGAATTTCCTTGCTGCTGCTGGTTCCGGGATTTGTCCTCAGTGACAGCTCTGCCAGATATGATGCCAACCGGAGTGACTTGGGAAACCCTGTTTCCCCTTTCTCAGGGATTGAATCCAGCCTGCTCTTCACCACCGTGCAGCCCCCGGTGTCCAACCAGACTGTCAAATGCTCGCAGCAGACTAAGATTGCTGAAACTTTTAAATACATTAACACCGTGGTATCTTGTGCTATTTTCATCGTTGGAATGGTTGGGAATGCAACTCTGCTGAGGATCATTTACCAGAACAAGTGTATGAGGAATGGCCCGAATGCACTGATAGCCAGCCTGGCACTGGGAGACCTTATCTATATTGTCATTGATATCCCAATCATTGTGTACAAGGTAGGACGCCACACCAGTACACTCTAATTGCAGTTTCCTTACAAGCACACTGTCTGTTCTCTGTGGTTACCTCTGGATATTTAGTGCTCTTTTGCCAACAAGTGGTGCTCTTAAGAAAAAATACAACTCCTTTTTTTTCGGCAACAAAACCTTGTTCTCAGGTCTCACCTCCATTAAGAGAAAGTGTATTTCCCATTAAAGATGATGTAGCTTTTAGTTCTTAATTGAAGTGTGGCCTTGGGCGTTTCACAGGAGCTCTTCATTTATTATAGCTACTGGAGCTAGCAAAAGAATTTGTAAGGGGAGACTTTTTATAAACTGTTCTCCTCCTTGATGGACTGGTTGCTATTTTTGGAATATCCTATCCTTACTTTATATTTTTACAGAAAATACTTCCCGTGATATGCAGGCTTCATGTTATGGCTTTGCAGAGAGAGATTATGTCAGCTGAGTTGAGCCTTAAGGTTTTCATTCAATATTCATTAATAGCAGATTCTCAGAATTATTCCAGAGTCAGTAAAATCATTTATATCACAGATCATTTTTGAAATATTAAATTTCATCTGGGTTTGCCAATGTACAAAAAGGCTCCTCTGCAATTCTTTTATCTGTTATAAATTTATCCCATCCCAGTTTTTTGATTTTC
Source organism: Grallaria varia (assembly GCA_013396735.1). Taxonomy (NCBI): domain Eukaryota; kingdom Metazoa; phylum Chordata; class Aves; order Passeriformes; family Formicariidae; genus Grallaria; species Grallaria varia. Next base: position 323,822 of record VWZG01004776.1, read on the forward strand.
CATTTTAATTAATCAAAGCCACGAAGAAATGCTTTTTCTGACGCAGTATTTGTTTACTAATGTAATTCAAGTCAGGACATGCTTGAATAAACAGAATTAAGCCTTTTTTAATATGTCTTGATGATTTTAACTTATCTTAGGAAATCATCAAAGAATTTTATAAGCTTGTATCTGTCTCTTTGTGGATTGCACACAGATGCATAGCTGATAGGATATTAGACTTTATCTTTCTTTTCTCAGCAAAACCATGAATTGCTAATAAATTCTGGCCCTTAAAGATTCTTAAGACTTAACTTTTATTTACATGGGCTTTAAATGAAACATTTTAATGCATAATTTTATTATAATTAGTGTCCTGCATTTCCAATTGGATTTTAAAATTTAAGAAACAGTGATTTGAAAATATGCATTTTGCATATGTATAACTATTGATGTAATAACTTCATTATAACACAGGTATTTGTAAGACAAGATCATAAATTTTGAATCATTTCATGGATTAAAAATATCTATATGTGCATATATTGCATTTCTATAGAGGTATATTATCTATAGTAAAATGCAGCACCTGGTTCTGATCTTCCAGTAGTATAAATAACAGACAAGTCTTTTAAGTTTATCTGGGTTTAATATAATATGAATTTGAAATGAAGATAATGACTGTAACTAATAATGTACGTGATTTAATGGGAATACAAGTTTACACTTTTCAATATTCCACATGGAAAATTAAATCACCATAACTTGTTGATGAGATAGCAGATATCTGTAGAGGATTTTGGATTAACAAGGCGATGAGAAAGATTAGCCTCTGCATCTTCCATAGCTGTGGGAATGCTTAGAAGGACATGGGATTTGGGTTCTCATCTGGACTCATTGCCTACTCAGGGTCAGGCTGCATGGGGCTCTGAGCAACCTGGTCTAGTGGGAGGTGACCCTGCCCATGGCAAGGGGTTGGAACTGGAGGAGCTTTAAGGTCCCTTCCCACCCAAACTCTTCTATGACTCTGTGGCTGCATCTCCCATGATGCGTTACAGTTTCCTCCTTGGTGAATCATCCTTAGGAGTTTATGGATAATTGTTAAGGCAGTATTCTTACTTCTCATGCTATATCTGATAGCAAATTTTAAGGGAAAATGGCATGAGTTTGGGAAAGAACAAGTATTTTTATGGCCCATTTTTTTCTAACCTTTTGAAAGCTCTACCGCCTTTTTCACAGAGGAATGGAAATCTGGAATTAATTTTGTCTTTCAGAATTGCCTTTTGATGGTCTTCTGAAAATTCTTTAGAAGTTTAGTTAAAAGTAACAATATTTTTTATATTTCCTTTATTATTTTGTAATACATTTTTTTCCCAAATATTCTGGCACTTCTCTGACATTCCACAGGTTCACTTGCCTTGCTATATCTTACATGATGAGCTGAACTGTGCTCCTGAATAGCTCTGTACAAATGAAATTTTCTTAGCCTAGATGGAAATTTATTTCTGTGCTGCAGAGAAGTATTTGATAAATAAAGGCTGTGAACGAAACTGCAGCCCCTTGATATCAATGCCTGCCAATCTCCACATGTAAGAAGGCAGAACCAAAATCACATTTAAAGCATAATTCTAGCTTTTAGTTATTTTTTAAGTGCTTGAACCATCAAAATAATGACTGTTAAATGACCATACAGAACCACCTTGTTATCTAAGGTTAACTGCATGTATTCTGTTACAGGGAAGCATTTATAGCATTTACGAGGGAACTGTGGTACTACTGATAAGAGATGCAATTATTATGCATAGTCCATTTTTCATATGAACCATTCAGTAATGTTCCTGCTTACATAAGGAGTTGATTTTGTTAAATGTCATTCCTGTTTGTATCAGTAGGGTTCCTAAAATTCATGTCACCTTTTAGCTTCTCTTGTTGAATGACACTACGAAGAGTGGCCACTAGGAATATCACAGCTGGAAAATGGGAGTGATAGTCTTCTAAGGAAAAAAAATTTGAAGTGTTTTTATTTTTGTTTTAAATTCTAAAGTATATTATAAACTTACTTCTGAACTATATTTTGAATACTCTTTTAGCTTCAGAGTAATTTTCAATGATGTATTAGTATACAATATAAACAAATGGTGTCAAACACCTAATACCTTTCATAGAATCATAGAATTGATTGGGTTGGAAAAGACCTCAGAGATCATCAAGTCCAACCCTTGGTCCAACTCCAGCCAGTTTACTAGATCATGGCACTCAGTGCCACGTCCAATCTCAGTTTAAAAATCTCCAGGGACGGTGAATCCACCACCTCTCTGGGCAGGCCATTCCAATGCCTGATTACTCTCTCTGTAAAGAATTTTTTTCTAATATCCAACTTAAATTTCCCCTGGCAGAGCTTAAGCCCGTGCCCCCTTGTCCTATTGCTGACTGCCTGGGAGAAGAGACCAACCCCCACCTGGCTATAACCTCCCTTCAGGTAGTTATAGAGAGTGATGAGGTCACCTCTAAGCCTCCTCTTCTCCAGACTAAACAACCCCAGCTCCCTCAGCCTCTCCCCATAGGACTTGTGTTCCAGTCCCTTCACCAGCCTTGTTGCTCTTCTCTGGACCCGCTCCAGCACCTCAATATCTTTCCTGAACTGAGGGGCCCAGAACTGAACACAATACTCAAGGTGTGGCCTCACCAACGCAGAGTCCAGGGGAAGGATCACTGCCCTGGTCCTGCTGGCCACGCTATTTTTGATACAGGACAGGATACCAGGAATCTTGGCCACCTGGACACCCTGCTGGCTCATGTTGAGCTTCCTGTCAATTAGTACCCCCAGGTCCCTTTCAGCCTGGCTGCTCTCCAGCCACTCTGTCCCCAGCCTGTAGCGCTGCATGGGGTTGTTGTGGCCAAAGTGCAGGACCCGGCACTTGGCCTTATTGAACTTCATCCCATTGGGATCAGCCCATCTCTCCAATCTATCCAGATCCCTCTGCAGAGCCCTCCTGCCCTCCAGCAGGTTGACACTCCCTCCCAACTTGGTGTCATCAGCAAATTTGCTGATGATGGTCAGGTCAGATCTTCATTTTTAGGAGGAAAAAACAGTTCTGAAATCAGAAGTCGGGTAAACAAACATTCAGATACCTATTAAAATAAAAAATAGTAGAGTATATAGTACTGCATCATTATAATTGAATATCAGGAATAGGTACAATCACTTTTCTGAAACACAGTGGTGGCCTTAACTATTTTGCAACTACTTTCAAAAGAGAGGTAGGTAATGTTACTGAAGCTCAAATCCATTTCACAAATCCTTAGAAAGAAGCATTTATGAGTTTATAGTAATTAACAATTCAAGGTCCCAGTAGAGTTGAGTCCATTATTCTACTACACCCTTACACAATTAACAAAAAGGCGATGCTGGGAAAAAGCAATTATGTAATTTATGTCAACTAAAGATGTGGTCACGGGTGTTTGACATTTTTATCCTTTCTTCACAGTACAGAAGGCTCAGAAATACTCCTTTACTTTCTCTAGTTACTGTAATTATATAGTTGATTCCCCCTAACAATGTGTTAAATGGATTGAAATGTGACTAATATTCACTAGTCTGCTTTTAAGATATTCTGGATGTATTAAAGCCCCATTTCACTTAATTACCACTAGTATATCCCCTTGTAATATCAAATCAATATTAAAAAATTTAATAAACTGAGTTTTACAGGGAGGGTGCCAGTTATAAATTCAGCCTTAACAGACCAAACTAAGACAATTTAATTTTCAATCACATTTATATAGCACCTGGACCCAAACAGTTTCCTCTCTATCCAAAACATACCTATCTCAGATATCCAAGATGTCAAAGCCTACAGCTCCAAATCAGTAAGAATGATTTCTTTCTGGGCAAAAGAAGACCAGAAAATACTATTTTTATATTTTATGCTGCTGTAGAGGTAGGGTTAAGTCACTGAAGAAGAGAGAGGTTCCTTGTCTCATATCAGGTGAAAGCTGCTGCATCGCCCTCATTACCCATCACTGTTGTGTATTTGTAGAAAATGAGCTAAGTTCAGAAGCAACGCATGAAAACTTCCTGAGAGAGCTGCTTTCCATACTGAAACTAAACTGTTTCCTAAGGCTTTACATAGGCAACAGCAGAATATCCACAGCACCACCACTGCCTTGGCTGCACCAAGACCTGGAAGCCCTTATGGCTGTTGCTGCTGCTGCTGTCCCTGGCTAAAGTTTAGCAGAGCAAGCGTAATAACAGCAGGTCCTGAGCTATCTCTGCTTCCAGTTTTATGCACTTTTGAGAAAAATGTTTAAATTAGTTCTATTTATTGAAAACTGACTTAAATTGGATTGACATAAATTACATTGCCTTTGATCATAATACGCTTAACTCCTTAAACCATGAGTTTATAACGTAGATGAAACAGATTAGCCACCTTTTGTCCTGTTTCTTTGAAGGTCAATAAAAATATTTTCCTAATTATTTTACTGGTATAGAATGAAAGACATCTACTTAGGAAAAAAAAAAAAATAACCAGCTCAGAAAGATGTTTTCTCTAACAAACTAGAGGGTTTTTTGTTAGTAAATTCATAGTTACCTTAGTTGCAACAGTATCCAAATCTGAGTAGTCCACCTAGAACATGAATCCAAATACAGAAGGTAGCTGGCAGTGAGCAAACATCTTCAGGCATTTTGGTTTCAGTAAAGGAAGACTTAGGAGAGGCATTTCTGATCATGGACATTGTTCAATATCAGAGCAACATGCCTAAGTGTTAGATCAACCCCTTCTAAACCACAAACTATTTGGCATATCTGATTACCCTTATCAACAGAATGAATATTATACCTTAACAGGGTTAAACACATTGGCACTGATCTTTTAGCTAACAGAGCAAGTGGCATGTGTAGCATTTACAGTTTTGTGCCAAAGAAGCACAAAGCCAAGCCCACAACACACATAAAGTCAAGTGCACTTAGAAAAGAAACCCTGCTTGAAAACCAAAGTTTGTCATATGTGCCATGTGTATTTCTCAATGAAGTACCAACACCAGCAGCAAATTCTGAGGCCTCAGCTTAACAGCCACATTCTGACTTTCACTGGATTCTTATCAGTGACTCCAAGGATCAATGCATCGGTTGTTCCAGTGCGATGCAGAAATCCATATAACCTGCTCCACATGTGACCCATTATTTGGGTGAATGTCTCCATGCAGTGATCACACATAAGAGAAATCTACAGGTAGCACAGGAATTGATCACTGAGTTGTGAAGGCAGAAGTTACCCAAAATGGAGCACGGAACACAAGTCCATCGGGAATGTGTTCTCTCCATTTACAGACTACAGCTTCCTAGCAGAAAGTGTTTGATGTGCATTCCAAGACAGGAGTTAAGGTAGAAATTTTATATCTTTGTTCAAGACAGACTCTGCCTTTAAGCAATGGCTGTACTTTGTGGGGTGGGATAATACGTTCCTATCAATACACGGGCAGCTCCTCTCTCATCTTTGACTTCGCATCCATCTCATGCCTGCCTTGCTGTTCTGTGGATTTGTAATACTGTACAGTTCTTAGAGACTCTATGTTTAAGTGAGTAATTTAGTATGTTTGCTTTCCTTATTTTTCAATCAGCCAAACTCTGCAGCCAACAAGGAATTGTTTTGATTGTGCATATCCAGGGTTTACCAGTTCTGCAGTAACTTCTTGACAATCCTGTCACTCTCTTTAGCAACACACAGAAGACAACAGAGCTGGAAGAATAACAAAAGCAATAGTATGCTCAGGGATTGAAAAAAAAAAATCCCTTTCAACAAATCACCATGCACATAAGCGCACCTTGCAGCTCACTTCCATGAAGAAGAGCAGCACAGCTTGAGAAAGAGTTTACCTAAAAGGGTGGGAAGATAGCCAACACCACAGAACAACAAAAAAGAAACTAATCCTACTTTGTAAACAGCAAAAATACCACAGGGGAGATCTCTAGAGCTGTTAGGAATGCTTTACCACTAAGTAGTTTTTTTGTAATAGATACAAACATTTTAACAAGAATGTAAAGCTTAGGATTTATTTTTTTACTAGTTAGTTGAGACAAAGTGTCTCAAAGTGTCTCAACTGGCATTTGTTGAAGGGCATTTATTTTCTTACTTTTCAGGATCTCCTGAAGTAGAATCTATTTTCTTTTGTGTAAGAACTATACATTCCCTTCTGCAGCTGCCTAAGCAGAAGGAAAAGACTGGGGGCATTCAGTAGGTTTTTTGCAAAATCAGGAATGTAGTTCTTGCAAAAAATAGTTGAAGAGATGCTGTGTGCTCTCTCTACCATGTCAAGATTGTGAATCAAACTATAAGGAAATAAACAAATGACACCAAAGTTGGAAAAGCATAAATTATCATCTCACCATGATATACTCAATACTGGTCTCATGCCCTGTATTATAAAGGCTAGCTTTGTTTTCCTCTACTCACTGTTTTCCTCTAGTCACTGTCCTTCCAAAATTTGAGGTTTTTCACTTCAGCAGTGGGAAGAGACAGGCTGTGTTCCCTCTCCACCCTTACAGCTCTCCCTCTTTCCAGCAAAGTGGTGGAGCACAGCTGAGTTACACTTGTGGGATGAGCAAGTCTGAGATTCCCAAACAAATGGATGAGGATTGTCCAGCAATGCATTTTTTCCCTGGATATATGGTTCTAGGAATAAGGGAAAGGCTTAAGAACACACAGTGAATTCTTGTCCTGTGATGTTCCCTGAGGACAGACGGGTCCTGCTTGAGTCACTACAATCAAAACAACACAGTAGAAGACTCAATACATATTTATTCCTACACTAAACAGTCTTACAGATCAGGGCTAGGAGAGACACTTCAGTCAGAATCATCAGTCATTTAATGTGGTCAGTGCAGTGTCTGGGTTCAGTCAGGTTTCAGCTGGATTCACCCAAAACACCAGTGACCATGTTTGGCCCATGACTTAAGCAGACAAGGGCATATATAATTGTGGAACACAAATTAGGACAGAGCTTTATCAAGACAGATAGAGGAAACAGGCCTTAAAAAAAGAAAAAAAAATGGAAAAAAACCCCAACAAAACCCAAATGTGCTGATCTAACAAAACCAGAGGAATTTCTCTTGTCTTTCATTCCAGGCTATGTGGCAAGGAAAGAAAATCACCCCAGACCACACCGGTTTTGTAACTCCTACTCCACAGTTAGGAGATGCTGGTCACTTAGACAACTAGATCTTATCTATACAGACAGCAATATGGTTTGGTCCCTTTCTCCATTACTGAACAAGCATAACTTAAGTCACGGAATAAAGAAATTATTTCTATTTCTCCTGCTGAAGACAGAGTAGAAACTGACTTTCACTGTTGTACCAGAGTTGTTCCATCAGTATCACTGAATATTTAAACACCATGAAACTCAGGAGAGTATCCTGCATGAAGGTGGCATTCCATACTACCTGTATGGAATACGGTTCCGTTTCTGGGAAGCAGATCTTGTGTGTCAGCACAACAGTGGTCCCAAGTGGACACAGGAAGACTCTAGAGCAATAGGATGAGATCAGAGCAGAAAAGAGCAGGTATGAAACCTTTGCTTGCATGCTCAGTACCATGTGGCAGAGAGAGAGGACCTCCTGACATGCACTTGTTGAACCAAAGCAGTTTTAACAGAGCAGATCAGAGCTGGCTCATATCTATCACCTAACCCAGTCCATCTATTTTGGGCTGAGCTCCAGGGTCACCGTCTGCCTGTAAACACACAGCATCAGCCTAGTCTTTGATAAACACTGTGCATGCACATGAGCATATTCTGATGAATCCTCATGTGGTGGGGTTGCAACATTCTCTCTTTATATATATATAAATTGCTCAGGATGCACAGTGGGACTTCATGTTTTGTACATCAGCTACCATACTGATGGGGGTTAGAAAATAGCAGCAGCAGTAGAATAAAATCAACTGAGTGACATTTAAAAATCATTGCAAAGGAATGTTCTCAGTGCTGATGTCTTGTTTGTTTCAAGCTGCAGGATCAGGGCAGAGAGGCCTTATAAAGCAGCAGAGAAGGGGGGATGCTCAAGGAAGCTGTGTCTGTCTGGTCACTTTGCTGAGCTTTTTAGGACCAACAGTAGAAACCTTGAAATCTCGGTTTCTGCTTCCAGTGTAAAAATACATGTTGACTATGCTCTTTTCTCAGGAATTGCACCACAGGATGAAATATTTCTCAGTTTCAAACTGCACAAGGGAAAAAGTGTCTTTCCTTTGCTGCATGTCTTGTTTTGAAACCTCAGAGATTTCGTAAGTGGGTTTGCAAAAGCACAATCCATTTGATTGGCTCATGAAGAACTGGGGTACAAGTTGGGATAATCAGTCTGATTTCTTCTATCCTAGTGCCTTGAGAGAAAATGCAATTTGCTAACATTTTATACTCAGTTTGTTTGGATATTAAAATATGCAAAAGAGCTGGAAGAGCAGAGCAAGTAGTTCCAGTTCTTATATTGTACCTAAGTAAATCAGCACTAATGGAATTAAATTTCTGGGCCCATTTTTTCATACAAAATACATGTGTTACTTCCCTCTGAAGTTTCTGTACCATGTCAGGACAGAACAGAGGGCACTGGACTTGTTTTCATGTAAAAATTAGTAAAACCAAAGACAGGATCAGATTTGCTGACTAAAAATATCTACAGAAGGAAAAAACTGGCACCTGATCCAAGAGGAAGTAATGAATGCATAGCTGATGTGGAGTGATAATGGAGTACACCCACAGAAATGATTGCAAAGTCAATCTTATGAAAAAAAATTAATTCTGATCCCAGGGATTTTGATTAAAATCATCTTGAAAGGAATGTCTAATGATTTGGTACTGATATTGCTTCAATTAGTGGAAAGTGTAAGAAACAAAAGGAATAAAATACTTTTAATCTCAAAAAAGGAGCGCTTCCTAGGGCGTGGGGAAGACACGTACATGCTGGAAACATGGTAAAGCTTCCCTGTGATGAGTAATGAGTTAGTGAACCTTTTTCAAGTACAACACTTTTCTTTTTGAAGCTAATACTTGCCTTGTAGTACCAGAATTTCACAGTCACTACAAAGTGCTTGTTCGTTTCTATGGCTGGGGCATTTGCTACAGCCACAGTCAGTGCACTGAAATGAATAGGTGGCTATCTTTCAGCTGCCTTTTAAAGTGTGATCTATAATGATAAATGACTTTGGGGGCTCTGATTGGCACAGGAGATTGACAGAAGGCTGCTAGAGCTGCTTTTCCCTGGTAGTGCCACTTATAATTCAGCTTTCACTCAATGGTGCCTGAGAATTATTCTAATTTTACCCAAACCCAGACAAGAGCCTTGAGCTGAAATTCCACGTGACTACAAGTGGTAGAACTACCATGGGTTCTGATCATCCCTTCTATATTCAACATTTTTTTGCCGCACTCTTGACATAAACTAAAACCTCATATGAGACTTCTAGGAAAATGGCAAAAATACGTCCTGCAAACATTTTTTATACTATTGCAAACCAATCTAGAAAATAATTCTGCTGAAGATTCAATGTATTTTATTCAGTCTATAATTAAAGCATTCAGCCTAAAAAATACAGATAAAATCAGAGGAACTAATCAACAGCTTGCAGACACAAACTTACGACCTTTGTTACTGAAGGTACTGACTACAGTTACATCACCAATTCTACCAATCCATTCCCTAACCTTCTGGAAAAAGAGGGATTTGCCTCCATCAAATATGACTCTCCTAAACTGGAATCCCAATGCAAAGGTGCTTGCAGTTTCTCTGCTGTGGTATTGATGGTAAATAAGATACTCAGCTCTCCTTGAAGAAGGCAAGAGCTCTCAATATGCCAGAGAACATACAGCGACACAACAGAACAAGAGCAAATGGAACACATTCATATGATATTCTAACACTCAGCAAACAGGGAGTAGATAAACTTGGATTGATCCTATGGCTTATTTTGAGAAATCTCATTGTACTATTCATTTGGAAAGAAAAAATAACTCAGATAACAGATAACACCTTTACTATTTAATGGACAGTAGTACACATAAGTTTGCTTCATAGTATCAGCACCCCCTTGGCTGAAAGCTGTGAACTGCAAGTGAAATATAAGTAATCAATAACAGTATTGATATAGTCCTAGAGAGTCATGGGCAATATATGCCACATAGCTGCTTCCAGCACTTTTGAGGTATCATTTGGGGGAAAAAACCACAAGTAAATCAGCATTGTGATGAATGGCTGTAAAAGAGAGGGGATGTGAAAAAGCCAGAGCAGGACTATGAGGAGAAGATGAGTTCCTACAGATCTGGCATTCTCTGATAAACACCTTGTACTCTACAGCAAAGGGCTCTGGAAAACTCATGCCATGAAAAAACAGAAAAGTAACTCCTACTTTAACTCAGATAAAGAAAGATGTGAATTTGGACTTCCCATAGTTAACATTTATATTGCTAAAGGTAGTGATTATTAACATGTTTCAATTTAACACTAATTTAAATAGATAAAATGTTTACTTTGAATTCTGCAATTCTAAGCTACAACTAAAATTTGTTTTTCTAATTGTGCAGAGACAATCCACCCATTTTTACTATATGAGTGTTTTCCAGAGCCTAAGCTTCTACTGAAAAAAAAATTCTAGTCCTTGTGGTTGCAAAGCTAACTCTCAAAACATGAACTGCCTGTAAGCAATGAAGTCTGCCCTAGTATGAAGAGGGCCTGGCAGAACAGGTCTGCAAGAAAGTAAACTTTGAAAGAAGCAATTTTGATTTAATCATATTCCAAGCAGTATAACTTTTGTTCGGTTTCAACCGTAAAAATATAAAAAATATCATTCACAGGCTCTGTTTATCATTGAAAGAACACAACATGATTTTTGCATGCAGCATGTGATAGCATCAGTCCTTCAGCACATTTGTGCAAGTGCAAGTATGGTTCCTTGTTCTCTCTTTTCCATTTTTCACTCCTGCCCGGGGACGGTAAGACTGGAACATTGCACCAACCGTATTTATTGGAATGCTTGTTATGCCACCAGTTTATCTCCACCTGATTCACTTGAAAATAAAACTGTTGTGAAGCTTGAAGCAATTTTAGTTCCACAAAGAGTCCCAGGTCTGGATACAACAGTCATCAACAATTCAGCAAAATTAGGCTTTAAAAGCTTTGGATAAGCTTGGGTTTGGCTTATACTTGTTACTCCATAGTGTATCATTTGCTGTCTTCCTCTGGAGCAAATAAAAACTTCTTCAAATTTAGACAGTACCATCAAACCATTCTGTGTTCTACCCTTCATTCAGTAAGGCTTAATGTAAATCCAATGACTGCCCAGTACAAATAGTTAATTATCCAGTAAGCTAATTTTTATTTATTGCTGCCTTTAAAAATGTGCCCCCTGGTTAGACAGGGGATACAACACCACCAGGATCTTGATGAATAGTTGGTGTGTCCAACTCTGATGTTTTCAAAGTTATGTATCTGGCTCAAGCATTTGATATTTTCATTTCAAATCTAATGCTTTCTATTCCAAACAATTCTAACAGAAGTTGATACTAGAATAAGAACAGCTGTGCTATATCACACAAAGAATTCATCTGACTGCTTATTCAGTAAGAAAGGCTCAGTAGCAGAGACTTAGGGAGATGAAAAAAATGGTAGAGCAAGACTGAGAAGGTTTAGTGACTTTTTTTTTCAAAAGAACTATTCATGGTGGCTGGAACACCCCTTACATCAGTGGTAATAGCTACATTAGGGATCAGTACTTTGCATGGGCTCAATACTATCTCATTTATTATACTTACTTACTGTCAGCACCAGAAAAGGCAGACCTTCTCTGACTATGCAGCCAGTTGACGATTTTACTATCCTGAATAATTTTCTATCCTGTATTTTGCATGTATACTCGCTATCAAAGCTTATTTCACAGACAGGTTCAAAGCTTTACCAGCTATAGCTAGAAATATTAATATTTATATGCTAATTCTTCACAACTATGCACATGAACCACTGTACTCATATTTGTTACGCAAATGCCTCCTTGGAAATACTCATCTAAACCCCAGCCACTCACTCGAATCTTTCCAATAGATGCCTTTGTCTTGCCTTGAAGTACAGCCCACACGAAGGCATGATGCTAGTCCTTTAAAACATAATATGGAACAAATTATGTATGCACAATATTTTCTTCACACACTTAAGAATCTGGCAGTGAATATTGTCATGAGTTATGCAGTGGTACATTTACAATGAAAAGCATCTACTTGCGTGCAGCATCAGAATTTGGCTCTGAGGTATTCCATTATGAACTCCGAGTTGTGTTTTGACTGCTTGGTTCTGGGACACGGTAATTGCAACCATGTCTGACAGGGCTGAGTTTGATTTTCATCATTCAGTGCTGGTGGTTGATGCCCAACAATAAAAAAATCTTTTAACAATGCAAGTTACTATTACAATAAGGTCAACACTTAAGTTCAAACTTTCACCCTCTGTTCTTCTACAGTAGCAGTTACTTCCCACAGTCATTTGGTACCAAGGATATGCTTAAGATATGGGAAATTCAAGGTTACAATGGCTGTGTCTAAGACAAGAAATAACTACAGTTGTGACACACTTGTTAGGTAATTGTTTAAATATACTGATTATTTTATATCTTCTCTTTAGCTCCTTGCTCAGAAGTGGCCTTTTGGAGATACGGAATTTGGACAATTTCTTTGCAAATTCCTTCCCTTTATCCAGAAGGCATCAGTGGGAATCACAGTCCTTAACCTCTGTGCCCTTAGTGTGGACAGGTACAGTATGTTTGACCCTTCTGATACTGTTCTTGCCCCTGCAGCTTTCCTAAAACTGGGAGCACTCAGTATGGTCTTCTTAGAAGGCAGATTACAGTAAAGATGCAGATGCAACTTAGATTTTCATTTTTGATACCCCAGTTATAACAAAGCACCACATCTGTGGCTCAAAGTATAATATTAAAGTCATTAAAGTAACAAACTTTACATGTTTTTTAAAGGTATTTAAAAGCTCTAGTAAAACATTATTTCAACTTCCTTTACCAGACAAAAATTTATTGGGATTTGACTTGGGATTCAGAATTCTTTCTTTCATAGGACCTCATGTTTGTTTTGTATTTGAATAAGATATTAATCTTTAGTATTAGAAATTATTTTTTCAACTCACTGCTTATGGACCACAATTACAGGGTTTATTTTGATAACTTTTATAACTAATTAAGTTGTACTGAAAAACATGTTGGAAACTTGCTTTGATGGTTTGACATTGGTAGTTTGAAAATTAATGCCTCAGCTATTTTTCCTCTAATGAAAAAGCAGATGAACACTTGACTTCTGTGAAAGTTATTTTTATTGGCCTTGAGTTTGCTTAATTATGTTCTATTCTAAAATATCAATAACGCTGATACACAAAATACTGTCAAATAAAACACACTGTGTATTAGTACAGTGATGCAAAGTTAAAAGAAACTTTAAAATTTGTCTTGGTTTGGTTTTAGAGAAAAAGTTAATGTACAACGTTTTCAATGGATGAGTCACTGAGTAGTAACCCTACCTGGAATACACTTCCTTACTGTAATAGTACCTCATTAGCAAAAACAAAAAACAAAAAAATGTAACACAAGCAATTGACCTATTTCCATTTTTGAGTCTGTGAACTATAAAAAGAATTCTATTTCTCAAAAAATATTTGCCCAGGAAAAAATAAAATCCCATGGACCGCTCCAAGGAATAAATCATAGATCAAGCACATGAGACAGACAGGTTGTTAGATAAATTCTGACAACTGCAGATTCACCAGATGAAGTTCCAATGTTATATACATTGTCATAAATTGGAAGTAACTCAACTGAACTGTCCTTTTTGTACATGCATATACATTTATTTTTTTTGCAAGGACTGATTTGCTAATCCTCACAACAAGCAAATGTCGTTTCCATTTGATTATAAAGTCTTGTATGAAATCAGATGCAGACTATTTAATTTCGTCCCCCAGCTTCCATGCTTTGCCAAGGACATACTCTTTATCATCTGGTGCTACTCTAGTAAATGTTTGCAGAGGATGTGTGTTAGAAAACAGATGTATACAACCAGATTCTGATACCGGCAGACATGGACTGAATATAGGTTAAATCACCATGAAATCTGAGAGCACCTTCATCTGGTCAGGCTGGGCACTGGAAGTGGCATAGTCATACTAGTACAAGATTCCACATTAGCAAATGGTTGCTTTCTAGAATGGAAAATGAATAAATATGGAATAGTGTGCTGTCACGGCTGGACTGTTTCTGGTCTACAGGCAAGTTAATTTTTCCTTTAAAAAGCTCCTGAAAATTATCACATTTATAATTATTTTGGGTGTCTATTTAGAATTGCATTCTACAGCATAGAAAAAGAGTCAATTGGCATAACAAATTCAGAGCTCCATAGCTTCAATAATTGTTGACTTTCTGCCTCTCTTGCAGACTACAGCCTTAATTTAGAATAGGACTATCTTTTTTTCCTACAAGGACAGTTCTCTGTGCTAACTACATCCGATGGTGAAACTCCACTTGTTACCATTGCCCTTGGCACAAACTGACTTGGCCTCACAGGGCATAAAGGTTTAACTGTGCATGCCCAGGGGGAGAAATGTCCCTTCAGAAGAAACTCACGTTTGCTTCAGATGCCACTTAGGTATTTTTAAACTCCAGGTCATGATGGTGACGATACCGTGACTGTTTTTCGAAACAGTGCCTGGCTGTGATTAAGAGGAAGGATATTCTTCTTCCTGAGCTTTGCTCTTGCTTATGTCATTGGCATAATGGTATTAATGAAGAAATGGGTTTAAGAAGAGTGAAGATACGGATCTCATTTAATGTGAATACACCCTCTTCTTGCCTCCTCTGCATAGCAAATTGCATAGAACAGTAATCTCAGGGTAGAGACTTTCATCTGGATCAACTTCCAGTAAGTTTATAAGTGAAGATTTTACCACTAGAACAAAACTGTAAGAGCTTTATTGAACACACAACTGGCTCTCTTTAAAATTGAAGACCAGCTGTGATCTCTCACAATGAAGTGGACCAGTTTGGCACCAGGAACAGCAGTGCCATTTAGGAATAATTCTGACACTAATCTTGACAGTGACTGATTCTTACGTCCTCGATCTAGTCTCTCATCTTTCCTACATGGCTTTTCACTCTTGCAAAGGGCTGATGATACTTGCAGAACAGAAACATGTTATACTAGTGAGCCACTTGAACACCTAAGTTTCTAATGCAGTTAAAAGGAACAGGGAAATGCAAGCACCTACTGATGTTGTCAGACCCAGACAAGATGTCCTTCTGAAAGAAATGCTTCAAGAAAATTATAGCTAGGTAGGAGTGCAAAATAGTTAATTGTAGGTATGTATACTTTATGATGTAATACTGTGCAACTCTAAATATCATTAGCAGGCGGGACTGCAGAGTCCTTGAAAAGCAAGTTGGAATAAATAGCTGAGAATAGGGGAATAGGGAGAGGAACACAGAGGAGAAACAACAGTTGAGGACGCAACACACTGAAGTTGACAGCACATGCATGAACAATTGAAAATGGAAAGGGGAGAGAGAAGAGGAGCCATAACATTAAATGGAGAAAAGGAAGTGACCTGGGGAAAAAGTGAATATTTTAGACAAGATTAGAGACAAGAGGGAAATAAACAGGAAAAAAAAAGAGAAAGGTTAGACAAATCACACACAGAATGAAGAATTAAATGTAATGCGTTATGCATGTATTTTATATCAGCTCCCTGGCAGATAGTCTGTATTTTCCAAGTATGAAAGAAACAAACCCTGCAGTATTTTCTCACTCTTAATTATGGGAGGTCTGTGTCTAGACAAAGATCCCACATATTACATAACTCACAAAAACACAAGAAAGGAAATAATTGGATTCACAATTTGCAACCCATTCATTGTCACTTACATGGTTACACAGGTGGCACCACACAAACTTTGCATATGCTACTTGAAAAATAAATGCAGTGTACAGGCCCCTCCTTTGTAAGAGTACCAGTAAGTCCAGGATGGGATAGCACCTGATGGGAAAATTGTAATGTTGCCAGTCTGTAGAAAGTAAACTTCGAACTGATTGTTCAATATCCAAAGTTCACAAATATTTGAATATTTGTGCGAACAGTTAAGTTTCTATGAATATTCCATTTAGTCATTAAAGCCAAACCTTGATAATTGGCAAAAGGAAATATGATAGAATGACTAAATATTTCAAATTCAATTTGGATTTTAGCATGAATATTTGTGAAAAGATATGATACTGGATATTACTCAATTCTCACAGTATAGTCTTATTTGTTTCGATGATCTCAGAATTCTAACCTCAGAGACCTTCTCCCCATGAGTGAACCATTGCTTTCCTCCTTTTCCATATTCTTTGAAGATAAATATGCCTTTAGAAGATGCTTTTATCTTTAACCTGCAAGTCCAATAGTCTGCTTTAGCTTTAGTATTTATACATAACATTTCTGTTAAGATGATGTAGTGAGAGCCTGTCTGTATCATACCTGTGAATGTGCTGCGCATGATATTGCTACAGATATCAAAGCAAAGGTTTTTAGTCTGTTTACTGCAAGAAGGATGGCACACCAGGTCCTGACACCTTCCAGTGATGTTCTGTAACAAGGCTTTCTGAAGTTTTTGTGAGGGGCTTACAGCCTGGACTTGTATTCATGCATCTTCCTTCCTTTAACTCAAAGGCTACAGGGTATTTAATTCACAAGCCTTCCATCCAGCTGATAAGCAACCTTCCAAAACAAAAAGAGGGTGTGATACAAGAAATCAGAAGAAATGCTTTGTGTGTGAATCCCATATTAGTGTATTGGTTAAAGGAGGAGTGAGGAAGACTTTTAATGACTAAATTTTACTGATCTCTGTAGCCTAGATCCTACAGCCCTCAACTAATGTTATTCCCATTGGAAACTCTTCAGTCCTTCCAACTCAGAAGTTCAAAATTCAGTACTTCCCAGTACTTTCAAGGCATCCTAATCCAGAGTTCTTAACTACTCCTTTGCTTAAACCTTTATTATCTCCAAGCCTTCAAGCCCATACCAAAAGTCTGTATTCCAATCACCTTTCTACCATCCCACCCTAATCCTTCCATAACTTAATCTTCCAGCCTAAGCCCTTTTGATCTAATTTCCTGTTCTTTCCTTCCCTTTCCAAAGCTTACCGATCTTAGCATTTCAGAGCCTACATACTTACAAGTTGTATCCTCCTGGTCAAGGGTGTCTCTTTCCCCACACCTTTCACCTTCCTTGTGCCTGCTGGTGCCCTTTTGTTTCCCTCTTAGCTGCTGGCATCAGCTAAAATCACCACCCCATGTGCCTTTCTCTGAATAGTTTTACCTTGGCTCATACCTTGGAAAGTTGTTGGAAAGACTAGAGGCGGCAGCTGCACATATCCTAAAGCATCTGCCAGGACTCAAAGAGTCAGAAAATGAGGGCTTGTCTGAGGAAGAAAATAATAGTTGCCATAGGCAGGACAGTAAAACGACACAGCTCCTTGCAATTTAAAAATCTGCTTCAGTGACTTCTTGTTCTGACATTCTTTTAAGCAGCTGAACAATCTTTCTTGAGGTCTTTCTCCTCAACTACAGACTATTTAATCCATGGATGCCATGATATAACCACATAACATTGTAATTCCAAATAGGAAGGTGCTATTACTTCAAAGAAAATAAAATAAGCAGTTTAGAAACTCTTACATGTCTAATGACAGAAAGCTCTCTAGTTTGCATTTCAGAATATTACAAGATAAAAAATAAGATTGGTTCCTTCCACGATTTTTAGATAGCACTGTCTTTGTTAAATTGTTGGAAGTGCTAAGTAACTACTTTACTGCTGTTATTGCTAGACAACAGTTAAATCTGCAATCAAAAATTTGATTTATGGACTGATTTGTACTCTGTATTGTATGCCTATCAGTCTCCTCTGAATAATTTTTGAACCTTTGGACCACAGTTGGCAGAGAGACTGAAGTCTCAAAGCTAATAAATTTCTACAAGTTCCCAGAAAACTGACAGACAAGTAGAGGAGAAATATCCTCTCAGTTCATAGAACAGTGTAAACAGAACAGATTTTACTTGCTATGTAACATTGAACCATGATCTTTTATGAAAGGAAACAGGGTTGAAAACTAACGCCTGTCTCTTCCAGGTATAGAGCAGTTGCCTCCTGGAGTCGTGTTCAGGGAATTGGAATCCCAATGATCACTGCAATTGAAATTTTCTCCATTTGGCTTCTGTCCTTCATATTGGCCATCCCAGAAGCAATTGGTTTTGCTGTGGTACCTTTCAGATACAAGGATGAAAGTTATGTCACCTGCATGCTTAAGCCTACAAATAATTTTATGTTGGTAAGTAACATCCTTTCTTCTCTTTTTGGAATCTACAGAATACAGGTTAGAGAATAAAGACACTGGATTACAATAGGTTTCATTAATGCATAAAAGTGCAAAATGTGTTCTTACGTGTATTGGTGCAAAAAGGATCCTATGTTTGCAGTGAGTTGTCTTTACTTGGAGCCAGAGAGACTAAATGGGACCTTATGACATTTTCATTTCTTCAATACTGAGGATTTTTAATACAGACATTTGCAATTCAGTCCTGCTTAAAGTACAATCAAGAGATGTATCAGGGTAGTCAGAGCCTTGGAAGGTTTTAAGTTTCCAGGTACAATGCCTTGGAGCTTGTAACTGTCCAAACACATGTTTTACCATGATTAGTCATAATTTTACAGGCACATAAAGAAAAGGGTGGGGCCATGCTATAGGCACTTACAAAATCAAATAAAACATTTACAAGAAATTATGAATACAAAGCTGACAGAGCCACACCTCCTAGCCAGGCAGCTTGTGCACTGTTAGATGTCATCTAGATACAGCAACTCAGGAGCAAGACAAGCGCCTGAGATGCACCAGGCTGCTTTGGCACATCTCAGAGCCCTCACCCTCTATGCTCCTGCAGCTTAGCAGTTTCCAATACCCACATCAGCTTGTTCAGAGCAAGTCAGGTGAGGAGTCACTACAGAATTAACAGATTACTGCAGAGGGGGATAGTGATTCTCCTCCTTACACTGAACAAATATAATGATTTTTTTCTTTGTGAACCTACAGAAGGGCCAGGCACCGTTCGCCCAGTAATGAAGATAAAAAGAGTAAAATTCTGATTTGTTGCAAAGAAGGCAGACAGTGCCAGGTCTTAAGTCTTGAGAGAAACTCTGCATTTTTTTCTGGGCTAGATATTTTCATTATAGAGTGCAAGTTTCTCTTTTTTGAAT
The DNA here is from genome assembly GCA_013396735.1 of Grallaria varia. NCBI lineage: Eukaryota > Metazoa > Chordata > Aves > Passeriformes > Formicariidae > Grallaria > Grallaria varia. Next base: position 343,125 of record VWZG01004776.1, read on the forward strand.
GTCTGGCACTTCTCCTTTTATTGGATCAGAACATGGCTTGGCCTAGAATTGGAAAGGATAGGGCAAAAAGGAGCTGGGAGTTTTAGAAAATAATAACTGTGGATGATTAGTATTTTTCAGAGGAACATCCTCAACTTGGGTAGGGTTACACAGACTGCAGGGATGGAAGAAAGAGCAAAAGACAATTGCAAGAGAAGACAAAAGGAATCCCCTAATGGAAATAATTAATACAGGTGGAGATGGAGTGGAATTGCCCAGGATGTACTATATCTTTTTTTCTGAACTCCACAGACTATATGACTGTAGATACTATAATTATAAGACTGTGATTTATGAAATGCACACTGCAGCAAATTTCCCTTTTTGGAATGGCTGTTTTTCTCCATAAATGTGTCTGGATCGAATGTTTTAGTCTACAATTCCACTCTCCCTAAGAAAAAGAATAGTTTTCTCTTCCTTCTTCTCAAAAACACTATAGTTAAGCTCTTCCATAGGCATGCTAACCTCAGTGATTACTGTTCTGGTCTTAACGTGCTAAGTGGAAATGCATGGTTTGTTTTATTAGTAGGAATTAGTTTCTTCTACTTGTTCAGTATAACCAAAAAGTGCCAAATCTCCCCACACCAGTTTGATTTTCAAGGAAACTGGTTATGCAGTTATGTCCAAGCTGAGATTAAATGGTGGATGTGTCAGTCAAAATGGGGAGCTTTGTGTTCAAAAGTGTTGCAAGCAAGTACAAGCACGAGATTAAAAGGGGAATACCATTTTAACCTTAATGATAGTATTTACTACCACAAACACCACAATAAACAGTTGCTAAACTTTGAGAAGGATTTGTTATTAAGTTTTGTTTTTAATGGGAATTTTATTTCTGTTTAAAACTGTCCTTGAAAAACTTACAAGATTCATGCTAGACCATTATTCCCAAGGGTCTGAGTGCACTAGGAAACTTGTTTAAAATGCACATTTCCTGCAGAAAACCAGTTCCATGTGGGCTTTCAAGACAAACAAAAGAATGTCTACTTCTCTTAAATCAACTCATTTTTGTGCTTTGATGTAAGCTTTGTGAAACTCAGATTCCACAATTAATCACTTGCAGACATTTTTGAGTAGGTTTTATAACTCCATAAAGCCAGGTCCTCCTACAGAATTGATGTATCTGTCAGGGTTGGGACACAGACCTCGGTGTGTGTTTTCCTGATGGACAGGCAATGCTCATGAAGCCTGGCAGGCTGATGGGGCAGGAAGTTTTCCTCGTAAACATGGCATGGATTCATGCAGTACGGTTCTAGCTTGCCTTGGAGGAATTTGCCACGGAAAATATAATTGTCTCCATGTATTCGGAATCCTTTTCTCTGCAGAAGGAGCAGTAATTACATTTGCCCTCAGTACAAACTCTTCAAATACGAGGCGTATTGTTTTCCGGTTTTCCGCTGGCAGAAGCTCAGTTCCCGGGGGGGGAAATTCTGCCCCCAAGGAAAGTGCAATTATGCCACAGACTGTAGCCCCTCCTCAGGGAGGAGGCTAATGAGGAGGAGGAAACAAGTTAATCAACTCAAGGCAGCGTCCCAAAGTGAGGCGGGGTTGTGGCCCAGATACCAGCAATGTAATCTAAGTGAGCAAATTCTGTACACAGCTGTGTTGGGACAGAGGGAGAAAAATCAAAAGCATGCTCTTTTTCTTAGTAAATCAACTTTCTAGCGTAACTAAAGTCGACTTTCGAATAAACATTATTAAATACTAGTGTTGGAATCGCATTGATTTTTTTCGTCTTTCGAAGTTTAGTACTGTTTGGCTTTAACTGCAAACAAGATGTCAAAGGTTTGACTTTTTCAAACAGGATTCATAAAATCCTCAGTCATAAGCCTTCTGACATTTGGTGTGGGAACTGTGATGTTACAAGAGCACATCCGCTAGGAATAAACAAGATAGGGGAAAGAGTATGACACATCCCTTTTACACTAGTAACACAGAGACGGGAAGTATTTAAAATGCCGTATTTTAGTGCAAACTTTTGGCTGAGCATAAAAGTTAAAAACCAAGATGCAATATTTTCTGAAGTCTGAAAATATGATTGCCTACCAGAAAACAGTAATTTTAAATGTTTGGTCAAATGTAGTATTTTCCATTATACATAAATGCATTAAGTTACAGCACTGCTGACATCACAGCCAAGACTTAAATTACTCTTAGCAAAGTACTGCTACTCTATCAAGTACCTCAGTGTCCTGTCACAAACGGCACAAAGGGCAGGCAAAGGGTTAAAAGTAACTGTCCCACCAGAAGCCACCCGTCCTAAGCTCTGCATGTATCAGACAAACACTTACGAAGTGGCTCCTATCTGCCCAGCACATAAGCAAACCAACTGCCAACCTTTCCACTGATAACAAAAGGTGATTAAACTTACAAGCCATTTTGAATTCTCCTTTTTTGGAATCAGGACAGAAGCTGTGGAGGTAAATGGCATTTCCTGAGACAGGCTTTTAGTAAGATTTGTTATCTCAAACTGACACTGTCTACATTTTGGCATGTCTTTGCCATAAAACTGGATTCCAGTTTTCATGAAGGAGTGTAAATGCTCAGAAAGCACAACCAACAACAACTAACACCAACCCAAGACAGATTGCAACAAAGGTACAGGCAGTCTATCCATAAGGTAAAGTAAATGTTTGCATGGCCACAATGCCCATTTTGATGTTGGTCCAAAATGGATCAACACTAAGAAAACAGATACAAGGATACCATCATGCTTTCCAAGATCTTTCTGTGGTATTTTGCATCGAATCATTAGAAAATATCTTCTCTTTTCTTTACCTTACCTACAGTTTTACAAAGATGCAAAGGATTGGTGGCTGTTCGGTTTCTATTTCTGCATGCCGCTGATGTGTACAGCCATCTTTTATACGCTAATGACGTGTGAGATGTTAAACAGAAGGAACAGCAACTTGAGAATTGCTCTCAGTGAACACCTTAAGCAGGTAAATATTAGAAGCACCAGTGTTTTAAAATACTGTTCTCCTCTCTGTGGGCTAGCTTAGAAATGTTTCAAAGTGCACTTGAATACAGCAAACTACAGAAGTAGAAAGTGAGGATGTAGGTTGTTTATGACGTTACAGTATTCCTTTAAACCTGGAACAAAAGACTATAAGGAGGCATTAAAGACAGTATGCTCAGGAAACTAGCCAGTTTCTTTCCTTTCTTATGTATGTGAGTTGTGCTCTTTAACCTCGAATCACTACTGGCTAAATGCTTTGAAATTTAACTCCAAAGGTTTGCCAAAAAATGTTTCTTTTTATTTATAAAGTTATGACTCCATGGAGCCTCCCTTCTTTTGGCACTCTTTGATATGTAACTTTAGTTTCATATAAAAAGCAACTGTAGATAACCCAGTTTAGAGTAGAGTGGGTTTTGTTTTCCAGGGTTATTGCGCTGCCGCAGTTCCACTGCTGGAGCAGTTTTGAAAAGAGCAGCGGGAGAATAGTACGAACAAACCATGGCAGAACAAAGTCGCTCCCAGAACCGTCAGGTCTGGCTTCGCTGTTTTTGCAGCGCTGTCTGATGTTTAACACCTAGCTGAAATGTGAAAAACAATCCGTAGCTTTTCCCCTGCGATAACATCAGCCAGCCCTTCTTATTCCACTCTTTCTTTCAAATTCCATGTTCACAGATGTGATTCCCTAGAGCAGTCCGCTCTGCATCAGAGTGAGCTCTTTCAGAGGTTCCTCCTCTGCTGGTTCATTCCAGACCAGGGCTGACTGGAAAATCCTCCCCTTGTGCAGTTCCTCCACTTTCTCCCCTCATCAGGCCCCAGAGCACAGTCTGTCCCACGGCCACACACAAGTTACTCCACCCATTAGAACTAGAATGGTATGTATGAGGTGGGGAAATCCACCCTCCAGCTTTCCCATCCTGATGTGCAGCACCCAGTAAGTTACTCAAACTGGCTGCTGGAGGATGACTTTATGCCACAATTTACAAATGCTTGGCTTTTTAGCTATCACCTTTTGCCCCTCTTCCTTCCTTCTTTCCTTCCCTACAGCCTTGTCCAGATCCTTTCCTTATTTTGATAAAAACTGCTATTATAAAATAGAGGAAACAATAATAGTCATATTTGAAGCCTAAAAAGACTGTAATCACACATATGACTTCACGTTTTTTAATGACAGAGCCTTGCAGTGCTTGTTACCATTGCATTACAGTGGCAGTTTCAGAAGTAGAATCCTTACCCCTTCATAAGCTTCTCTTTATCAAACCCATACCTACCAAACACCGCTGGTATTCATTGTCAAGAGTCCACTAAGACACCTGTAACTCACTAGAGCCATATAAAATACTCATTAAATTGAAATTAGCTCCTGACTAAGTATTATGAGATTAAGCTGTAATACAGATATGTCTAAAATGTTGTCTGTAGAGAAACTATTTACTTCAGAACACCAAGATCGCACAGTAGGGATCACAAAGCATAATCAATATATTGTGCAGCGTCCCTTTACATAACACTATACATATTAAATACAAAATAGTATATCAGGGAGAATTTGACATCCTGACTAGGTACGTGGTTGAATGGAACTTTTATTGCCAGATGATTTAGATGCCTCAAGTTTACAGATTGCCCCACATGAAGGATTAGGTACAAGTGGTTTATCAAGCAGGTGTGAACCCTATTGCCTCACACATAAAGAGATGTTCTTGAAATTATGCATCTTTTTGACAAAAGAGATTTATCGGAGGGATTGCCAGAAAACTAATCCAGTGTAAAGGAATAAGAAATGCTGGGAAAGTAATCAGATTCAGGAAGGGCCAGCAGCGGATTTTCCTGGGCTAACTTCTACAATTTTCTGGCAATGACCTTTGTGCTCCAGCTGCTCCAGTGATGAGCAGGTTCTGTTGAAGGTGGCCAGAATCAAGAACATGACAAGCCCCATTAAAAAGCATCCAGGGACACCAGGCAGTCTGGAAGCTTAATTTTGGGAATCTTGCATGCCTTTATCAAGGTAACTCACTTTGCTGCCAGCACTACTCCACTACAATCACCTCCCAATCTGAATTAGGCACTCAGTATACACTGTTACCTTCTTTTTCTAGCGTCGAGAAGTTGCAAAGACAGTTTTCTGTTTAGTCGTGATTTTTGCTCTCTGCTGGTTCCCTCTCCATTTGAGCCGAATTTTGAAGAAAATGGTATACAATGAAAAAGACCCCAGCAGATGTGAACTGCTCAGGTACTTCATTTTCTATGTCAATAGTTAATACTGAAAAAATATAATGCTGCATACTTGGAATTTTTATGAGTAATGTCATTGTGCTTGCAACTGTGGTTTTTACTTTTCAGCTGCACCCATTTTCAGTGGTTTTGGTTGTAATGGGGTAGCATGATTTCAATAACTGTTGTCTGTCACCACTTCAATCACTTTCCTCTGGCTTTTTTTGAAGCGCTATGAGACAGATTATTATAGACATGGCATGGTACAAGATTAGATAAAGGGAGTTAGGTAAGACAGAATTAGTTTCTCTGACAGAGAGACTGTAGCCACGAAGAACGCAGACGCTTCTGGAGCATATGAACTTTTTTAATGTTTTGCTCTTTCTTGTCTAGTTTCTTGCTGCCCTTGGATTATATCAGCATCAATCTGGCAACCATGAACTCTTGTATAAACCCCATAGCTCTGTATTTTGTGAGCAAGAAGTTTAAAAACTGTTTCCAGGTAAGATCTTCTTGATAAAATTTTATGTCGAGTTAACTAACTGTATTAAACCACTTAGTTGTTTTCTACATTTAACAGCTGGGAGAAGAGGCAAGCAAAGGAGTGAAAGATTTTAAATTGTCTAGTTGAGCAGCTAGCAGCTCACATAACACACATACCAAACTGAAAGAGGAACTGTCCACTTATCTGAAATGCTAAACCAATAAATAAGTTTGACATAGTCCTCATATGTAAACATGTAAACTGAGATAGACATGCTCTTGTAAATACTATTTATCTGCATGTGACATGTACATGAAATAGAATGTGGTTGGTAACATATTTTCCACTCTGAATGACACCAAGCTGGCCTGCATTGAACAATCCCATTAACAACTAAAATTTTCAGCCTTGAATACCAAGCCTGGCACTTGAGTTGACTTTGGCAATTAAATACACATTATGTCTTCTACCTGCGTGTTTCCACTTCCTACACATGCAAATACATTTTAAGGATAAAACAATTTCCTTGTGATAATGTGCTTCTGCAAGTCTCTGTCCACTTAGTAAAGGCAATATAGGAAGAAAAAAAATGAGAGGTAAAGAAAGTAATGAAACAGAAAAGGAAGACTAAAATAGCTTTATCTGCAAAGGAAAACAGAAGATGACAGGACTGTGCCACTAAACTTCTAAGTCTGAGAATAGGCAGAACCCAAGCTACTGAAAATAACTTAATGAATTATTAGACGAGGGAATACCTGTTTGTCTAGAGCCTGCTCAGATTTACAAGCTATTTTAAGGGAGCATTTTTACATGATAAATAAGAAGTCAATGTTGCTTTTTACTGTTCCCTACTTCATTTGGGAGCCATGGAGAGGATAATAGGCCTGACCTTGACTTCAGGTGAAAGGGACAAGTAACAAAACATATTATCAGGCTGCTCTTCATGTTGTTAGTACCTTCTTCCCATTTTTCCTTCCAAATATAATTCCCACCCAACAACTCTAATTAAAGAATTTTCAGCATTTTTTTTTAATTCTTCCCAGCTTCTCATTATAGCTTTCCCTTTACCCCGTAGTATCAAGGTCCTTAATTCAGGCAATCTCTCCATTTTGTACTTGAGTTTCTTACCCTGCCTCTGTTGCTGTTTTACACATCCACCCAGAGACAGAGAGTACATATATCTTAAGTCTGGCTTCACCTCTCTGCAACACCCCCTTCTCGCTGAGAATGGCCTTCTGTTCTTCATTGTGCAAAACGATACACCTCAGTATGTTCACAGTCCCTTTTCCTAAAGAGTTTTGTCTTCTTCTAAGATGAGTTAAGAGACCCAAGTCACAGGCTGGGGAATTTTCTTCTTTTCCATGCTAAGCAGCATGCTGATCCCTAAGCTTGAAGTACAGTGATAAAGAAGAAGAAAAAAACATCAACCCATCCCTTAACAATATGTACTGAATTGTGTCAGTTCTCAATCTATTTACCTTAGTCGAACAAATTTCCATTTTCATACTATGAAAGTTATTCTTAAATAAGAGGCACAGGCTGTGCCTAATTTGCTGCATTTTTGATGTTTAAACGCATGAATTGTTTGCATCCTAGGATAAAAATATCTCTGAATGCAGTTACCACTCCCTTCAGCTAAAATTTGTCTTTTCTTCTCTGAATGAAAAATAAGGCTGGCAATCTGCATAGGATTGATAGATTTGTCTTAACCTTTTATTTTTTTTTTAAATTTATTTCCAGTCATGTCTTTGCTGTTGCTGCTCCCAGTCTAAGAGTCTAGTGACTTCAGTGCCCATGAACGGAACAAGCATTCAGTGGAAAAATCAAGAACTGAACAATCACAACACAGATCGAAGCAGCCACAAAGACAGCATAAACTGAAAATTAAGGACTCTCATGCCAGTTGGAATGAAACAGGAAAAAAAAAAAGTCACTACAAAGCTATTGCAAGAGGAAGCCCAGTGACTGTTCCATGATAATTCAGACATGTGCATCATTGTAGCTAATTTGAGAGGTGACTGAGTGGGACTGACTGTGATGTTCTGTGAACTGAGATCCACTGGATGGTGATTCTGCCGCTGAAAGCTGATGCGATTATGACAGCAAAAAACTGGCTTGAACTGCACAGGTGGTTTGCTCTTCTGAACCAGGCAGGAACTGTCCAGTGTTCGTGACTGGTACAATACAATCTTTTTACCTGATTGTCACCTAGAATTAATCACTCTGGAATTTTGCAGAATATATCAAAATGGAATCTGTCTGTGACTATATTTTCTCTCTGCCCATTTGTCTTTTAACTTTTATTTGTGTGGTGGATATATTCCACGCACCAGTATGTTTTGCATGTTGTTGTTGTTGTTGTTGTTGTTTTTCAGGTGTATGTCGGAAAATGATTCAGACCACACCAGCATTTTATTTACTTATGTTACAATGGGTCAGGACATTAGCTGGGCAGTTCACATTTGTAGCACTTCAGTATTCAAATATAGGAAGAGACCATTTAAATAGTATCAACATTTGGCACTTAAGCACAGATTAATACCAAAAAAGAGGTATTAATAATACAGTACTATACGGTGTTATTTATTCTAATGCTCTGTACAAAATAAACATAACCTGTATCAGCAAAAAGAATGAAAGATGCTCACAGAGGGGCACTTACAATGTGTTTTTAATTAACCTGTCATGTTAATTCTTAAACTATATGAACCTTTTAATCTATTTAGACTACAGCTGCGTTAAATCTAAGTTCAAACGGAGGTCAGTGGAACATGGTGAAGCATTATTAAAGCTGCCCAAAGAGTTCTGAGAATATGATTATTATCAAAGCAACTATGCACAACACCACTTATACATTGTGAACATGAGGTTATAGTCTTAGTGAATGTAGAACTGTGGAAGTCCATCACAGTTGGATGTGCAGAAGGGTATTTTGTGCCTTATTGCTTACAGAGTTCTTTGTCTTACACAGTGTTCAAAGATTTTAATGAGGTTTAATAGGTTATCAGCATTGTTAACCGTACAAATGCTATTAGTAATAGACAGAAACTATTGCTTGCATACACGTAAACTGATGATTTCCTTAGTATATCCATCCATTAAGACTACATGGCAAGAGAATCCTTGTTTGGCTATCAGAATTTTTCATAAGTAGCCTTTCATTAAACAGTTGAATCAAATAGTGTGATGTCATATGTAATATGTCTCATGAACAAATCTGCTAGGCAATCTATAGCATCCTTTGTGCTAAGCTAAGAAGCAGCAATAAAATTCGACAAATTTTTAAACATCTGTTTCATTTCAAGGGAAAGATATAATCCTGCATATTTTTATTTAAGAGGTCAAAATGCTAGCGCCTACAGTGACTTCTGCTGCACAAAATTCCCCAATGTTTACATTCACACAGATCTTCAAAGGTATATTTAAAAAAGGTTCTTTAAATCAGTTTATGTATTTTTGTGTGCTTTTGTCTCTGTGACATATATGCGTGTATAAATACATATAAATCTACGTTCATATGTTATAAACCTAAATACAGTCTTCTGACAGTGCTCTGTGGTAGTGCCTAAGAGCATGGTATGGAATGAGACTTGGCTGAATTTTACTCACAACACTTCATCCTCAAACTGTATCAAAAATCATAGTAAAGGAGTAACAAAGATTGAGTTACTGCGTCTCATTACACCCTGAAACCTTCCCTGCTCCTTTGACAGAATGTATTGAGGAGATGATAAAAGTAAACAGAAAACAGACATGAGGAATGGATTTGTCAATTGTCCCTTCTTTATTTCAAGGCAGGAAAATGCTTTGTGCATGTTCCCCTTTTCTGCTTCTGACGGGTAGATAAACTAAAAAAATTCATGCACCAGCAAACCAATCATGATTGCTCAGAGACAATATTTCTACCTGTCCATGTAGGACAGTGAGCAGTAGAGACAATCTAGGACAGAAACTTTAGGGCTCTTCTTAAAAAAATCCCTTCAACTACCCACGAAAGTTTCAGACCCTGAAACGGACCATTTTTATGCTTTACCTGCACTGGCACAAACCGTGAGTCATGAAAATCTAAGTTTTCCTTCCAGCATTAACACTTCCAACATCTATTGCTTTCAACCCAATAGTTGGCCCTGTTACATGGCAAAGATACACGTATGTGCACACACAAAGCACACTTCAAAACACTTCAGCCTAGATGGAAAAAGCATCTTCCTACTCCTCAAAATACTGACTGGCCTTAGCAGCTGTGTTATAAAACACAAACTCATTCAACTAAAGAAAAGAAGAGGACAAAGTATCTAACAGATGTGAGAGGAATTTTTTATAACCCTTTAGAACCACTTTTTGAAGTTTACTTCGGGATCAAAGCCTGCAAAAACTAATTCGTGATCCTCATTTCATCTCCAGATTATGGAAAGACAGACAGAGTCTAAATAACAGTGACAAATGAGGTTCTGGGAGGTCTCACGTCTTTTTTGCCATCCTTGCTCTTGTATTTTCAGTGGTGGCTGCTGCTCCGACTCAGAAAACAATCTTAAGGACAAGGGGTGTCACAAGGTGGCATCTGTGGTGAGAGGGGAACTGTTTCTGCAAAACTTACTAAGGTACTTTCTTTTTTAATTCTCTCTTCTTCTTTCCACTGAGAATGGTAAATAATCCTCCTGGTATTGTATTTACCCTCAATTGTGAAAAGGCTGCCTTTCCAAAAGAACCAACAAAAGTCTTCCATAATTCTGAAACTAAACATTTTTGAATTTTACCTTTCCTTTTGCTGCTAAAGTCTTCAAAAAGGTTCTCTGGTTCTTCTCTTTGTGCATCAAAACCAGTGTAGATTTAGTTGGGATTTACCTCTGGTTTTGCACAGAAGCTGCTTTCTCTTTTCCATCAGAATGTGCCACAGGTGTCCTTCCATCCTCCTGTTACAGTCAGAGATGTTTTCATGCCTGCAGTTTGCATTCCTCTCAGCTCAACCAAGCCCAGCTTTTCTCCGCAGCTGACAGGATCCCTATTCCACAAATTTCAGGTTAACTTCAAGGGCTTTTTTTTGTAACATCTGTTCATTGTAATCAAACTCCATTAGACTATCACATTCATCTCTTTTTTGTGCACTTCAGAATTCCCAGCTCTTTTCAGTCCACTCTGTAAATTTTCATTGACAGTATCACATCTCAACTTCAAACACTCTGAAGCATTTTCATTAATTTTAGAATACAGCTCTTCTCCTCATTTTCAATCTGCCTTTTTTTTCCCCCCAAACTACCTCACTAAACATTTCCTCACTGGTATATTTCATACCTATTTGCTTCAAAGATACAGCATACATAGGTTTTCGCTTATATTTATGTTCGTATTTATTTATTTACATATGAAACTATGTGCTTCAGACCTGACCTATAGCAGGGTCCAGTGTTTTGGAAAAAAGTGCTTATGTAGTTCATCATAAATCACACCTGACAGAACTGCTAGCTCAGTTCTGTGAAAAGATGCTTATGCAACCCTCGTATCAGAATATGTACATTTTTGCTTTTAATATGGTCAGTTTCAGGTCTGTCTGTCTCTCCATCCTTCAAAAACAGCTATGAACCCCCTACCTCATTTCAATGAATTTTACAGAACAGAGTTATCATCATTATGAAGCTACAAAGAATTTCACCAAAACTGCAGGATGGGTGGAAGAAGGAAATTCTACTCATGCTGTACACAGAAAATTTCTGAAATGTAGTTTATACCTCCTGAATAAATTCACTTGATAGAAAGAAGTTACGAGCATTATAGATGCAGAAAAAGCCTTGATCAGAGCCTGCAACTTGTAAGACATCTGAGAATCAAAATACGACACACAAGTTCTTGGAAGCCCATATTTGTAAGTTCTCTTGCTTGTGGAATTACTTGCTTTTTAAATTTTTTTTTTCTGTTTCTCTTTCATCCTTTACATACTTACTGCAATCTCATTACTACATAATTTGGTTCTGTGAAGCCTTATGGGTATCAGTTTGTGAGAAGACATGGTACAAATTCCAATTCTGCTGCATTTGTATGAACAAGTCTGTTCAAATGTCCCCAAGGCAAAGCACACATTTTCATTAGAAGAAACACTGGGACTGGCTGCTAACATTGCATTGCAGAGTTTCTCCCAGACAATCAGTTGTGCAAAGCCTGGCTCAGCAAAGTATTCCTAATTCGCACTCCTCACTCCTTCAAAGACTAAATAAAGGCTATTATATCCAAAATCATAGTAAAAGAAGACACATAAAAAGTGTGTAGACCAGACACAACTCTCAAGTTGCATAGGAAAAAAAAAGCAACCACCAAAACCAGGCATGTTTAAAATGTGGCTCTAAAAGAAACACAGCTTATCATTAGTCCAAGTGCAGGAAAGGAAGATAAGAACTAAATAAAAAAATGTAGGTCATCTCCAGTTTCTTTAAAGGAAGACAAAATTAATGGACCTCTTGTATCTCATCTAGAATCAGCTTTTTACCTGGACAGATACCACTGCTTCTATCTACTGAGTCACAGTTTTGCAGTCCTATCAGTTACAGTAGCTTATTATTACAATATTAAGAGCTTAACATAGTAAGGGTTACAACTGATAGAAAAAAAGAACTTAATCTGTAGTTCAGCAGCATTCTGCCCACATTTCTCAGAGCAACTGAGTGTCTGCACACTGCTCTGAAATCAGTGATTTGGAAATAACTTGGTGCATCTCAGAATAAGGCCTTTACTTTAATCTCACACTGTCTTAGTCCTTGGGAGTAAAAAGACTGAATATTCAAGTTACTGAATCAAGCATACGAAAAAAATTAATGAGAAGCATTCCTAATCCAACCTAGAGAACATACTTTCTGCTATATATTTTAAACATAGGGGAAGATTAGAAATCCACCATTACTAGGCACCACTGTGCCATCCTGTAGCCACACTTCATATTTATTGAAACATCTGTGTCTGAAGTTTCTTTTTTCTTTTCCTTGCTAAAATTTTTGTACAGTGGTCTCCTTGGTATTGCCTCTGAATAAAGTATACATTTGGATTAGCTTTCTTTCAAATATCTACACAGTATTAATAAAGCATTCATCTCCAGATACACGGTATATTCCAATATAGAAACACAACTAAACCACACTACCAGAAAAAGCACAAGTTTTTAGGGGGAAGTTTTAAACAGAATATTAACATAGTACTCTTAGAACAAATGAATACTACAGTTCACTACTAGTAGTGGAAAATACATTGATTTTTTTAATAGAAAAAGAAGAAACTATATCACTTGTGCTAATTCAAAAAAGAGTAGGTGTTTACATGAATAATGAGAAAGTTCACATTTCATGAGCTGGAATAAAGTACTGTAAGGGCTAAATGCTCCAGAATATAAACCAGGTTTAAATTCTGGGATATTAGGACGATGTAACTCTCCAATGCAAGATTCTTTCATTTCCCTGCAATGTTCCCTGTATTATTTTCAAGACACATCTCAAACTCAGAGATAATTGTGAAGGAAGGGAAATGCTTGCTGAGTGTTAACTAACATTGCCTTCTTGCACTGCAGAAAAGTCTTTGGCTATCATTTTTTATAATATCCAGCATCTTCTGGCTTTCCCGTACCACAAATGAACTGCAACAACTGCAATACCAAGGACTACTCCAAAATCAAGGAATACATTGTTGAATTAGTCCCTTTTCATGATCATTTGTATGTATGAGAATGTGTGTGCACAGACCTTTACCAGTAGCTGTTCTTCCATATAAAGTTCCTTAATATAAAATAACCCAAACAAACTGACCTTCTCTTCTATTTATTTTAAAAGTGTGAGCCATTTAGAGATAAAAAAGAAAGAAAATGCCATGTAACTGAACTACAAGCACTTCCATGCCATATATGACTGTACTGACTATGATAACCAAAGACATGAATAGTCCATTGAGCAATCAAATACCAAAATGTTTTCACATAAAAGTGCTTGTGAGGAAATAGGAAAAAATTAATATATTCAGAACAGTCGAAGTTTGTTTCAATATTCAATATTCTAGCGAAGAGACTAGCACAGTAATAAATTTGAAAACTGGGTTAATTCACTTAGCGACAAATACAATAATTTGGCCTGGACACCCAAATTTGTTTAAGCTTATGTTTGAAATACTGCTGGGGTAAAGGCATGAGAAAAACAGTGGCTACAACTTCAGTGTAAAAAAGGAGCTAAAAAAAGATAAAATTCAATTCTAAAATTTTCAAATTTTTCAGACTAGACTTGGTCTTAAATAGGAACCTAATATGGATAAATATGAACTGTATCTCAGATTCATATTTCAAGCTAAGGACGTCCATATATGCTATCAATTTTGTTTTATTTTATATAATCTGCTTGGTAAGTGTGAAAATGTCATCAAGTCAGTCTAGCTTTACTTACCCAAGATTATAATTCACACGAGAATTGAATGCATTGACATAATGGAAATAAGTAGAAAATTAGGATGTTATTTATTTGTCAGCTGAAGGTATTACCTCAATCAAAGGTCAAACTAGACATTAAAGTAATCTCAAGTTTCAAGCAGTAACTCAGGATAAAATGCTGAACCTACTGAAGTAAAGGATAAAGCTGCCACTTTATCTCTTCAGTAGGACTGAGATTTCAGTCTGAGTGTCTGATGGTTCCCATTGGAATGGTAACTGTGGCAATGTGACTGAGCCCACTACAGCTAAGCAGGAAAGAAGTAAAAGATTCTGTGGAGCTTAAATGAATAATTATGAAATTATCACCTCATATGCTCAGGTGGGGGAAGAAGCTTTGGCACAATTTTTCTACCATAAAATCAGCTTAATAAAAGAAGTCAGGGGTAACAGCGTTCTCCCCTCCAATCACCCCACCAACAGAGACAGGTGGCCAGAACAGAAGAACAGGAAGATTGTCTACTTGTAGGGAATAATTTGCATTAGAGAATACTGATTAGAGAATGATGACATTCTGAAAATCCAGAGTATTGTCCTGATCCTGTCCTTCCTTCAAGATGTAACTCTTACTCACACCAGTTACTCCACAATAACAATGGAATGATTTATATCAGTGCCCTTATTGCCTGTCTCCTCTTCACTGTTCAGGTACATACTGGAAATGCACTCTTGGCTAGAATATCCCAACATTACAGATCCCTGACATGCCTGCTGCAATTATGCAGATCAGTTTTACTGAAACAATTCTGCCCTACACTGAAATCAATGTGGACATATTATAGCGTGAGCACTCATCTCTCAGAAATAAAGTAATCCTATGTCAAAGGAATCACAGGATCAATATTTATTACTGCAGGGGATGTAGCATGATGTATTCCTGAAGAATTTGATATATACAAGAGAAAAATACCTCTGTGGGGGTTTACCATGCTGAGTCTAACTGCAAACCCTTACAGTCCTCCTGTTATAGACACCTTTGGGATCTCCCTCCTTTCAGAAAATTTCATCTTCTGTAGCTGATTAGATATTTAGCTGTTCTAAGGAGGTATTTTCTAGACTCTGGAAAAATACAGTTTGCACAAACCAAACACTGCATGAGAACTGTCATGTACAGTCATTCTCAGTTTGCAGTGTTTTTGCCATGGGTATGGGATTTCATAAACATTGTTCTGTATGCAAATAAAACAATCCAATAAAATAATATGAAAAATAAAATGGAAAATTACATGAAAAATAATTAGATGTTACAATGAAAAAAGAGCTCTCTATAACTAAGCCAACCTGACATAATTCTTATAAAGATCCGCTTGGTAACAGTAGATTACTTTTTACCTGATTTGCTCATAAATTTCCATAATTATTCCGTTGAACCAAAGATAAGAATGCCACACAATGCTTAACTTAGCGAATAACTGGTTAACTTTTTCCATGTTGAGTCTCAAAATTGAATACAGATAAGTAATTTAATATACTGTTTATGTCTTAGTTGGAGCAAGGCTACCTGACCGCTGCTTTGTCCCCTGACTTGCTGCACTACCCATGGAACTGGTTACCAGTTCCAGATGTGTTAACAACAATTTGTCACAGGGGGTGCCCAAATGGAAAATGGAAAGGAGTGACCAACCCAAATAACAAACAATGCAATTCAAGAGCAATTTTGAGCTCACTGGGGAGCTGAAAATCTATTCCAAATGCTGCTTTAACTACGTGTTGTATAAATAATAACATTTTTTTCCAAAACTGTGCTCTACCAGCCCCTGGCAACATAGGCTGCATAACAACTTTATGAAACACTAAACCAAAAATTTTATGGTGTTTAGGACTACAAGTCTGACAATGAATAATGATGTGCATTTTCAGTGTTAACCATTTTTCATTATCCAAACTCTACAGAACTCTGAGAACTCTGCAAGGCAACAGACACCTTCTCTGAATAGTCTAATACACAACTTACAGAAACTGGAGGTTGAAAATTCCAATTTGTGTCAATGGTCTTATACACAAGTTGGGATTTGAAAAGAGAGTCTAAATTGAAAATTTTCAAATTCCAATTTCTCTGATGCTGTGCTTACAGTTTGCTCCTGAAATCTTTCTTGTTATCTTGTCCTTCTTTCTGATATCCTTTCTTATCCTTCACTTATCATTGACAATAAGACTGATCAATATAAAGACTGCCTAGAAAAAGTCCTTTCAAGTCAAACTTGAAGTGTATTAACAGAGCAATGTGTGGAATTTAATGGTGTGGGAGTTTACAGGTCTTGGTGCATTGCTCATAATGCCAGCATAGCCAGAGAATTTGTTTAGGACAGTCAGCCTGACACCTTTCAAAAGTATTCCTTTAAAAAAAAAACAAAAAGGATTTAGAAGATGAAGGATTTACTACAAACAAGTTAGTAAATCAATTTAATTTTATAATAAATTCATAGGATAGATTAAACCCTAAAAAGACAAATATAGACAGAAGATAAATGGTATCAATTTGTGAAAAAGGAAAGGAATACATCTAAAGAAGATAATCAGATGGGAATCTAATGGGAAGATGGAATCATGGAAAGAGACCTCCAGGTGACTGTGATCATCAAGCAAGTGATGTGTTTGCACTTGAAATATGGTGCCAAGAAAGAGAAATGCAGTTTGGGATTAATACATAAAGACATTAAGTGTCACAAGGTAGGGATTTAATATGTGACTTTAGTGTGATTATATGTGAAATAATTGCATTCAGACTACACAACTGGGATTTGAAACATTCAGTTTTGATAGCTTATAGTTTAAGGAGTGAACAAGCCCGTTTCTCGAGAGGTCCTTCAAAAGTAAAAGTAGCTTTTTTAAAAAAAAGGTACAGGAAAAAATTAATGCTGGAAAAATAGATTAGAACTCTCCATGTAAAATTAAGACATTCCTGTCCAGCACAAGAGTCAGTTTTGTTTTGTGCATGTATGAGCAGTCTCTCTTTGCGTTAATGACGAAAATGAACTAAAACCTAAAAGCAGCTTTACTGACTCAGCTGTGGTGATCAACAGCAGACACCTAAGGAAGGCTGTAAGGACGCTATAAGCATACAGTAACACCTCCCTAAAAGAGTGCCCAAGCCTTCACCAAACTGAGGTCAGAATTGGTACATTTTGGATAAATGGTGGTTATTCCCTTATGAATTTATCTCTTTGAGCCTATGTGATCCTTCAGTATTCATAGCTACTTGAGGAATGAATCCAGGGATTTAACTTACATTGGTGAGCCTATGCTATGAACTTGCCATTTGATAATTTCCTTCAATATCCCCCAGTTCTTGTGTTAAGAGACAGTAAACAACTGCTCTTCATTACCTTGCTACTCATGAGTTTATAGATTAAGACGTCTTTTCCAGGTTGACTAGTCTGCTTACTCATATGTTGCATGAAAGCTGTTCTCTAAGACTGATCATCTCTTGCCCTTTTGTCTGTTTTCTGAGTTCTACCGTGCTGTTTTCAAGATGGAAGGGTTAAGTCCTTTTAAAACTGCTGTATCTGGGGTTCTTAATCACAGATAATACTCAGAATAACAGGCATTTCACAGTACAAGGCCAGGTTGGATGGGCCCCAAGTAAACTGGTCTTTTAAGGTCTCTTCCCACCCAAACCATTCTAGGATTCTATGTATGTTCTCAACACACATGTACACTGTTCACAACTACCTCTGTAAGCTCCCCAACTGCACATGGAATCACATAAACTAAACTTATTTTGGACTTTGCATCTGTCTCCCAAATACCAAAGATATGTCTCCTTGCTTAATTCAATTTATGAAATGTAGATGTGTGAAGAGTGTTTGATTTCTGAATACTGCAAAACCATAAAAGTGTACATTTTTGAAGCTGATTATATATTTTTTATTTAACTATATCTGTAACTGTAGCTGAATAAATTCTCCTTTATGATTTCCAAAAGGAAACAGCTCAATGACGACACAGCATGGAAAGATTTATCTACAAAATGTATTGTTGCAGAATATTAGAAGTAAATTAAAATAAAATTTTGCAAGGAAACTATATAATTTTGAAGATCATGATGTCATCTTTACTATAGCAAAGCTAACACTGAAATGGAATTAAGTGCTGGTTTACATGCTAAATTGTATTCTTAGAAGGCACTGGAAGCTTTGCCTGAGCAAGCAGGGTAAGGACAAGATACTTAAGAGGTGAGCCAATGTCTTCTTTCAGATATTGTCTGAGTGTCTTTCAGAGCGGAATTAACCATTTGACTCAGAATTTTGTTCTGAATTATGTGAAGGCAACGCCCACCCGAAGCCACAGAAGTGCTCACATGCACCTGGGAATGCTGGCTCAGGAAACAGGACCAAGCTCATGAAAATGATCTCCGGCTGTACAAGTGCCCTTGTGTATTGATGTATAAACACTCTACAAAGTAAGTGGAACAATCAAGTTCAGTGTTCCTGCCCCACAACTGCAATAGCAGTTGTAGCACTGACTAGGAGTCTGAGATAATTCATGTGGATCTTTTTGCTGTAGCTCTCCTACGGCCTCTCTTCAAAATACATCAGAAGAAATTTTGTGATGCTGTAGCTTTGAACTACTTCAAGCACACACAGAACAAACAATATGCCTACCTGGCGCATAAAATGAGCTTACACCAAACACCAGGTAGCACAAGAGTTAGAGGCAAATGTAGGAGAAAAACCCCAATTAAACAGAAAAGCTTCGTTTTCAGTGGCAGTGATATTCCTGTTTCTAATGGAAAATTGGATGATGCTAAAGTTTGACATGGTCTAACAGGGGATAACAATCCAAAGAAATGCTGCAGACTCTGCTGGATTCACTTCCTCGAGTCATGGTAACTAAGAGATGAACTTGCCCTCCAAATTTTTTCTTCTGGGCAATGCGCTCTAAATACTTCACAGTTGGAAACATTTTCATGTGGTTGTACGTAAATGTAAGTGTATCTTAATGTCTGGCAAAATCAAAATATCCTTGCATTAGAATAAGCACATCTGATTTATAAAACAATAGTAGGAATCATAGTGCTAGTAAGGGAAAAGCAAAATGCTAAACCAATGTAGGACACACAACTGAATTTCTTGCATTCGTAAGAAATCCAAGGAAAAGCATTGCTGGGTTCATTCAGAGGCTAGTTTCTATACTGTACACATTTTGGAATTCTGTAGTGAAATCTCTCTTTGGGAATTGCACTGCTCTTCTGTCCAGCACTCAAAGTTTATTAAAGTTTTGTGGGAAAAAAGCTGTTTGGCAGCATCCCAGTCCATAAGGGTCTGAGAATGATGTGCCAGAAAGACTCGGGAGGAACAAAAATGCTGCTTTAGAAGGAAAAGTTTGGGTTTATGGTTTTTCATGGTTATTGAAAACCTGGGTTTTCCCCACTAATAGTTAATAGCTATTTATCTGTAGAAGTGTAGAAATGGATTTACTGTGAAGAGTGTATTTCAGTCACATTAGAGTTTACATGTTCCCAGGGATTAAAGTCCATTTTCATCTCCAACTCTTCATGTTTCTTTATACCAACGTTTCTCAAAAAGTAAAAACTTAACCTTCACAATGTTGTGCCACAATGGCTGCCCAATCATATGCACAAGCTGTCCCATATATGTTAGCTAAACATATCCTTGCAAGGATAAAAGCAAAAACATGCATGTATTCTGGTAGGAAAAGCTTATTTATTTTTTTTCTCCTTTTTTAGCTGTCTTTTCAGTCACTTAACAGACCACATTTCAGAGAATTTGAGTTTAAATCACTATAAAATTCCTTTTTAATTAATTTGCTTTAAGGTATTGTGACAGGTGTTGACTTGGTAGGAATAGCAGCTTCGACAAATCACAGCAGAAATGCATTAGTTTTAGCTATAATAGGTACTATACAGGTGACTTCTCCCAAAAAATCTTCTTCCATTAATACTTGGAGCCCAATTCCAATTTAATTAACATCACAAAGACTTTTCCCTTTGACTTTTGAAGAAAAAAAATCAGACTCAGACTATGTTTCTTATCTGTTCATTTTAAGGACTGACCAGAAACATGGAGAGAAACAGAGAAACAAAGCGAGAGAGAAAGGGAGGAAGGTTCTTCTGTTTTAGTTGTATCTGACAGATCCCTATTGCCGAACCTGGCACTGTGCTCCCAAGTACCACAGCATCTGATTTTGATCTTCCTGGCCTGCATAATTGACTCCACAGTTTAGAGTCTTTATACAGAGCATGAAGAAAAGTTTTTGCATTTGCTGCACCCACAAAAGTCATCATGTTGTTTAGGAAGCTGAGTAATACAAGCAGGCACCCGCTGAAGAGCACTTCATCCTACGTTCTAGTCCTTGCTCCTACAACTGTTTTTACTTATCCAGAACTGAGTATTTCTCTGTTTTCTGTAAAGTTTCATAATAGTTCCTCTTTCTCACCAATGCAGCACAACTGCAGGACTTAAATGCTGACAGTGAATAGTGAGTACCTTCTCTGGAAGGGGGAATTGAAGACGAGAGAATCCTTTCCTCATTCTAAGAAGTCTTCTGCCTGCTGACTAAAGCATGGTCCGAAGGAGGGGCTGAATCCTTTCAGACAGACAAGGGAATTGACCCTGGACCTCATCCAGATTTCTGTCTCTACTAAGCACTGAGCTATAGACTGAAGGGAAACAGATTTTTCCACTGTGGGGCCAGCTGTTGCACTTTCCGAGCTCACCTACTGGATTGCGCTCTCCAGGGAGACATGTGGAGGAATGCTTCATTTCTGGACACCTACTGGCCATTAGCCTGAGTTAATTACAAGGCTGCTCAGTCCTATTACGGCTTAAGGACCTTTGAGAGCATGAATGAGCACTGTTGGAGTACTTAATGCACCTCATAATAAAAAATGCCCGAGCTTCCAGTCGACCGCATGTACCTCCAGGGTTTCATGGCAGATGTGTAAAAATTTTTAGGACTGCAATTTTGACCCACGGCATCTAAATTCCACCTGACTTGAGCATCAGTTGTTTATGTCCCTTTCTGGGCCTCATCACAGATTAGAATCCACAGCTCAGAAATAATCATAATATCTGCATAATGCTGATTTTCAAAACAATTTATAAATATTAAATAATTAATCTTCATATTGCCTCTGGGCAAATATTTCCATTTTACATACACAAAAAATTATGATAAATTGCCATAGGCTACAATGGAGTGAGTATCAGAATGAGAATGGAGGAATTCCTGGCTCTCAGACTGGAACTCAGTTCATGCCTCTCAGAAGAAAGAAGAAAAGTTCTTGCCCCCTAGAAAAAAAAGAGTTGTTGACATGTTTCAATTGACCAAAGACTTTTTCTTTTAAAGTTGTAGACTGGGTATTTTTCAAAGTAGACACAAAACTTGGCAGTGTTGTCTTACAATTCTGGTAGACTGTTAGTAACATTGATTGGTAGATAACTGAGAAAGTATGACCAAAACTTACTTCAGTAAACCTCAGCTTTTGTCCGATTTTAGAAGGGAATTATTGGACAGAGTGTATTTAATATTATAGAAGCCTGATGCATCATTTACGCAGTCACCCAAATTAAAGAAAAGGCCTATTAGATCACTTAATCATGACCAGTGGCAGCATTGTCTATACTTCATAGACACTGAAGTATTTGAGGAATCTTTAATATTTTACACTCCTGCTATGGTTTTTAAGATGAAAAATCTGGAAAGAAAAAAAAAAAAGAAAAAAAAGTAGGATTCTTTCTCCCTTCGCTGCTGAAGGAATTCTATAATTCTGGATGCCTGCAAGAACTGTTGCTGGCTTGAAAGGACTGCCAGCAACCAAGCCTTTCACAGCACATTCTGTGCTTGAACAGTTCGAACAGATTCCTCCAAAGGTTCTCTTGCATGGCTCATCAACCTGCTTTCTATATACCCAACCGAAGAGTATGTTAGCCACTATAAATGCATGGATGCTGGAAAATTCTAACATATGAAATCCTTTCTAGGGTAAAGCATCAAAACTGACAAAACACATCAGTATTACTTACATGACAAACTGCAAACTTTAACAACTGTGCTTCAAATATTTCCATCATGCAGATTTTTAGAACTCTACATTTCAGTAAATGTACATTATTTTTATAACCAGTAATTCAGTATATCAGTTTAAATCCACAATTGATACATGCTTACATTCACAACAAGCCATAGAACACCAGAACAAAAGTAATTAATTATAGAGCACATATAAATTTTTTTGTGTGTAAAGGTGTTGTACATATAGCACATATGACATACAGAGGGGGTCTTAGCACAGAGACCATACCTTGCAACAATAAATTCCAGCAATAAAGGTCTAATGTTAGATATTCAATTAATTAAATATGGTCATGGCTGTGACACTCCTTGATTAAACCCTCCCTTCAAGTATGCCAGCTAAGTATAGTGGCATGCTAGGAAAATTTGCCTATCATTCAACAACCACATGCCTTTCCTTACAAACCCCTATATTTGTACTTCTCTGAAATCTCCAAATGAGAATACGACGGGGGTCATGCTTACATCACACTTGAGAATTTTGAAACTTCAGTCTCTTAAATACCAGGGATTCAATTTTAGGCCGACAGCACATCCTAGTGGGTACTCACACTGTTCCAGGCATTTTGATTACACTACACCTCAGTCATAGCTGCACAAAAGCTCTTCTGTTATCCTTCAGTGCATGCAGTTTTCTTCTTTCCCTCTACGGATCAGCTAAGAATGAAGCTGGGAATTGGAACTATGTGCCAATTAATAAAACTGAAATAATTCAGGAACACAGAAGATTTTGAAATTGGTTCCATAGATCCCTTAAGCAAAACTACACTTCTGAATATGTATAATTTTAGCTATTTTTAGGCAGAACATACAACGCTCAGTAGTGTAGTTTGTTCTTTTGTTTTTATTTGCCAATAGGGAAAAACAAATTCAGTTTTTCATCTGGGCAGCTTTGCCTGGGAAATATGAGCAAAGGGCTCTACTTGGTACTAAGTACTTAGTTAGTTAATAAAACTATGCATTTTGTCATAAAAAAAAATGCATCTCTGACAGCATTTTAATGTGGGGGGTTGCCAGTCAAGTATGCAGCACAATCAGAGAGCTGTCTGTTGAAGCAGACAGAAATCATGAGAAAATGGAAATAAAATGCTGCTTTACTGTGTTGCATTTTGTAATAGCCCCATTTAGAGATTTTAAAATGACTTCTTACGTGAAGGGTTGTGAAATACAGGATATCCCACGTGCTTTAAGATACAGCTGCAAAACCTTTCAGCATATTTCTCACTCTCTGATAGTCATAGTTATAACTTAAAATTTATAACTTTTATCTTCCCCATAGCAAATATGAGGTGACAGGTATGTCTCTTAAAGGAGCAGAACGGTGCCTGGAGCATTGTATCCCTGACTGTAGGCTGAATTGTTGGTGAAAGGGGAGCTGAGGAGTTGCTGAGAACTCTGAGATTGTCCAGTTAGGAAAAGCAGAGGCTGAGAGGTGACCTCCTTGCTCTCTACAGCTTCCTGAGGAGGGGAAGTAGAGAGGCAGGTGCTGAACTCTTCTTCCTGGTATCCAGCAATAGGATGTGTGGGAATGGTTCAAGGCTGCATCACGGGAGGTTCAAACTGGACATAAGGAAGCATTTCTTTACTGAGAGAGTAGTGAAATACTGGAACAGGATTCCTAGTGAGTGTGTTGATGCCCAAAGCCTGTCAGTGTTTTAGAGGTGTCTGGACAATGTCCTTAATAATTTATCTTAACTTCTTGTCAGCCCTGAAATCATTGGGGTTGTTGTAGGTCCCTTCCAAGTGAAAGAATCTATTCTATTCTATTCTATTCTATTCTATTCTATTCTATTCTATTCTATTCTATTCTATTCTATTCTATTCTATTCTATTCTATTCTATTCTATTCTATTCTATTCTATTCTATATCATTTGACTGCTGAACATCAGCTTCTTCAGCAGATCTGATACAGCAAAGGAGGGAAAGCGATGGTACTGAAGTTGACCTTTCCCTTCCACATTGTTCTTCCCTCACACATAGGTTCACATCTTTCTTTCCTCTTCTTGAATCAGTTTGAGTTATTCTCGGGTAATTTTATTGCCTGATATATTTTTGGTATTTTGTTCATGGTTAAAGTGTTTAAAATCAATATATGAAAGAAACACATTTTCTGCTACTGATATATGAGCTTTCCAAAGGCTGAAAAACCAAAATACAGTTAAAAGGATTCCCGTTTTTTCATTTAGCTTCACAATCTTCTTTTACTCGACTCGTATTCAATATGTTACTGGAGGTGCTAACATCTTAATTTGGCCGAGATAAAACCTTGCCCGGAAATAGTCCCTGTGCCCCACCTACGGGCAAACCCATCATCCCCTGTGATGCTGAGGAACACACACAGGTCTCACACATTCCCTCCTAAGAAGGGGAGTGAAAGAAGAGAGGTTCCAGTAATCTCGGCTTTGTTAACAATCCCAGGTGTTTTAAAGCTGTAGCCACAAGGTGAGGGATAACAGAGAGGGTTTTTTATCAGTTCACAACCATTTTCTAAATGAACATTGACAGTAGCTGTAACAGCAGGTACAACCTAAACAGTGGTGCTGCCTGCTTCTCTACCAGGCCAGATGGTCTTCTGGAATAACTCACCAGAGTTCATCAGGAATCCTTGTCGTAAACAAAACAGTAACATAAGGAGTTCTCAGGAAAAATCTGTTAACTTCTCAACAGAAAGGTACATAACAGGTAAAGGAAAAAGATGCTCTTCAGGTAATGCTATTTTCTATAAGTAAATATATTTTTATGCTTAATGAAAAAATAGGCAGTTGCAAGAGACCTCTGGTCATTGTCCACATGACTGTTTTTTCTCTACAGATGATGGGGTATAGGAGTGATTTTTATATAAAATCTTTGCCAGAGTTGAAAAATGTTGTTGTAGAGAAGGTGTTGAGCAGCATCTTTTCTAACAGATTATTCTGGCATCGATTTTATTCCTGTGAATGCCATAATCAGAGCTTTGAAGAGACCTACAGAGTCATCTTGTCCAACCCTCCTGCTCAAGCAGGGCTACCTAGACCCAGTTACCTGGGGTCATGTTCAGTTAAGTCTTGGGCATCTCCAGGGACGGAGACTCCACAGACTCCCTAAGTAACCTGTTCCAGCACTCAGTCACTCTCACATTAAATAACTGCTTCCTTAACAAATCACGCCAGACAGTCCTCTTGCCTACAGAAACATCCCAAAACTCTGTGAATCTTAATTTGTTCTTCACCCAGTGTGTGCACTTTTAGCAAAGAGGTTTATTGTCTCAGTTAAAACTGAATCTCACTGTTGTTTGTTCTTTACTGCAAGTCGTATCTGATAAAATGTTGGAAAGGTTTTTACATTACAGAATTCTACGGGGAAATCCTTCCTTTGAGAACCAAGTGGCAGGAAGACTTCACAATATCTTGCTGAATTTCCAAACATTTGGCACACATTCTTTCCATTCTTTCACAGGAACAACAGACGTGCCCACGTGAGGAGCTGTTTCATGAGGGTTATTTACACTTGATTATTTCACGTTCACTACTTCCTTTTATACAGACTCTGTTATGTTGCTTAATATATTTTGAAGCATAAGACATGAAATACATGAATAAAACTCTGCCATGAAAAGACAGATGTCCATTAACTATTAACTCCCTTCACTGCAAGAGGAGCTCATGTTTTAAAGTGCCAAACAGCTTAGTGATAGGAGGGAACTATCAAGTCCCCAGCAAGCTAACATGGGAAAATCTGGGTAACCATGAAAACAAAGAAACCACATCAAAACTTACCACCCATACTTCTGGTTAGAGATGCTTCTGGATCCAAAAAACCAGCCATTCCCTTCAATGATCAGGCACAAAGAAAACAAGGAAGAAATCAGAATGTGGTGGCAGCATTTCCATAGCAAAGATCAATTTCTTAGAACTGAGGACAGCCCTCTGAAAGAAAAGAGATGATGGAGAGAAAAAGAGAAATTAAACTGAGTTTTTAACTCTCATTAAGGTTTATTAAGGTTTAGAAAGGTTGCTGGTGGGAGTAAGCCACAGTTGTGTGCTGTTGGACAGACACCTCAAAGAACAGACAGTAATACCACCATAAGGTGGGGGGAAATCTGTGATTTTCACTGTGAGCATTTGAATTTAATCCTTACTGTCCACCTCAGAGTGAAATTCTGATCAGGCAAGATGGACAGCCCAGTTATCACTTGCATATACAAAGTGAAAACAAAAGAGGAGGAAACCTATTAAACAAATGGCATATAAATAAAAATATAATTCATGAATAATAAATACCACATAGTTTTGCAACCACAATTATAAAATAGTCTATTTTCTTTGCTATTTTAATTTAGTAAATTATTTATAGGATTCCATATACTAAGGAATAATCCCAGTTTATTATGTTTTGACATAACTCTTTTTCAAATAAATTTGAAATTCATGAGAGCAGAATGTACATAATGATTGACACCAACAATAATTCACATCAGTCTTTCCAGTAGCAGAGAATTCTGCTAGTACAGCTGTTATCTCCAAGTTCTGGGGAGTAGCTTTGTTACTCTTGTCTCTAGTATTAGAAGCCTTAGTAAGAGTTCAGTGAAGATGAACTCTGTCAGTTTGGTTTTTACCAACACTTCACATGTAGCTTCTTGCTGAAAACAAGGAAGCTTATGTGTGTTCTGGAGACGGAATTAGTCCCACGCAGTCCACTGTTCATAGTTCACTGACAACCCAGACAACAGTTGGGAAACCAATCCCTTCTCGTATGTGTCAAAGGTGACTTTTTCACTACAAAATACTTCAAAAAACTATAAATTAATGAACATGAATCCATGTGTGAGGATGAGATTTCATACAGTTGTTTCCTGTGAAGAGTATTTGCAACTATCAGCTCACAACAATGCCACATTTGAGGGCCGTATTGTTATTAATTCATATTCCTTTCTGTAATAAAATAATTCTGGTCTATGAAGTCATTTTAGAAGCAGAATTGGTTCTTGACAAAGGAAGCTTGGCACAATAGAGACAGAATATGCCCTCAGTTCTCTTAAAAGATGAAAGCAGTGAAAAAAGTGATTTCCTAACAAAAGACTAGAACCTCACAGATCAGAACAGTTCCCCTTCAGACCAAACACCAGAATCTTTTCTGGCAGATGAAGAGGAATATTTCCTAAAAGAATCTTTAACAGTGGAGATCACTGAAACCATAAACTACTTCAGTGCTTAAGGATACACAATTCCTCTTGTCACGGTTTCAGCACACCTGTGCTGATACACATTTATCATGTTTCCTTTAAGTCTTCTCTAAACACAGTTATTTTAGTCTTTCCTGAAAGTCCCCATTTTTAACTTCTGATCATGCTGATTGCTTCTCAGCAGACACAGTTTATTTATTATTGTTTTTGTGTGTTTTTAACATAATGCACAATTTTCCAAATAAGCCCTTACCAATGCAGAGTAGAAGGGAATGATATTTTTTAACCTCTCCTGTAAATGAAATTTTTATTTGCATATTCTAGTACAGTGCTGGCACTTTCCAAAGTTGCCTGAGCATTACTTGCTCACATATTTTGACTGGAGTTGGTAGAAAATCTGCTTTCCCTCCAGACATTTAAAATACCCAAGAGCCTTTGATTTATGGTAAAAAAGCAATCTAATTTGTTTTGTAGAAAAACTTTCTGAAAGTATTCAAAACAATCTATTAGACAGATGCATTCTTCTTTTTTCCTTTTTTCCCCCAGGATTTATATTTATTTACAATATGTGACAAGTGCCACTGAAGAAGGGTACCCAATTTAATAACTTTATTACCTTGCTTGCATAGATTCAGATTAGTTTATCAACCCCCTAGAGCATCACAGGAAATCAAAGACAGCAGGGTTAAAAAGATGTATTAGGTTTTCTAGTCCAAAGTTATTCTAATGAAATATTATTTAAAAACAAGCTACAGTGCCTGGCCAGCGAGCTGGTTGGGGTGAGCAGCATGAGGAAAATAAAGCTCCTTCCTTCAGGAGGGCAGAGGTAAGCACTAATTTGCCTGTGTCCCCTTTACCAGTCTTCACAAAACTTAAAGGAATGTGTTTTGGAATCTGGGACTTTGACCCTCAACTCAGATTTGGCTGAAACTGGCCAAAAGATTCAAGTTCACTAGAGGAGGAGGTCAGGCCTGTAACCATGTGACACAAATGTGTTAAGCTTCACTTTCTAAGAAATCTAAGTACAAAGAGAGTGTCTTGTTCTGGCAAAGATGCCTCCTTTGCCACCTGAGGCAAGCACACAAACCACCAGGAGACAGAAAACGACTGAATAGGCTCCAAACAATGATTTTAAGCCTGTGAAGTGTTTTAGCTCTCCCCAA
Organism: Grallaria varia; assembly: GCA_013396735.1. Taxonomy (NCBI): domain Eukaryota; kingdom Metazoa; phylum Chordata; class Aves; order Passeriformes; family Formicariidae; genus Grallaria; species Grallaria varia. Next base: position 371,623 of record VWZG01004776.1, read on the forward strand.
GGATTTTTTGGAGCAGTCAGTGGTAAAGAACCCCTGAGAGTCACAGAATCACTGAATTAATCAGGTTGGAAAATACCTCTGAGATCATTAACTCCAACCTATGACTGAACATCCCCATGTCAACCAGACCACGGCACTGAGTGCCACATCCAGTCTTTGCTTAAACACTTCCAGGGACTGCGACTCCACCACCTCCCTGAGCAGCCCATTCCAGGGCTGGACAGCCCCTACTGTGAAGAAACTCCTAATGTCCAACCTGAACCTTCCCTGGTGTGGCTTGAGGCTATATCCTCTAGTCCTGGTTGTCTGGGAGAAGAGACCAAGATCCACCTGGCTACAAACTCCTTTCAGGCAGTTTTAGAGAGTGATGAGGTCATGCCTGAGCCTCCTCTATTCCAAACTAAACAGCCTCAGCTCCCTCAGCTGTTCTTTGTAGGACTTACTCTCCAGAACCTTCAACAGCTTATTTGCCTTTCAGTCCTACAAATGATGCAAGAACTTGTATCATAAACACCATTAAGAAGCCAGCTTTCAGCTGCATATTCTTAGGGAAGTTAAACCCAAAGCAAAAACCAAACCAGTGCTTGGCCTTCAATGAACCAAAGTATGGAGAAAAGAAAAAAAAAAAAATCCTGAACTTTAAATAAATATATTGTGTTTATTCATTAATGGTATAAAATGTTGTCAGTCATTTTGAAAATATTAATTATGGATACGTTACCATAATATGGGTTTAGTGTCTGTTCGAGATAATTATTTATATGTATGTACTTTTTATTATTCAATATGACTGAGCTTGTCAGTTTCTAACTGACCTACCTCTTATACCATCTTGCCAAGAATGGGGCACATACAGACAACAAAGGTGAACAGAATAGGCACCTTAGTACTGATATAGTAATACAACATAGAAATGTAGTATCTCAGCTCAAAATGGGAAGAACTGTTCCTTAGTGCCAGTATCAGTAAGATTCTATTCACAAACTTGCCATAGCCTTGAGCAAATCACTCACCTCTGCTGAACTTTCATTTTTGATGCAACACAGGGATGATATTTCAGACCCCTTAAAATGTTTCTTATCCTTAAACTTTAATGTTGCCTTTCTAGTTAATTCATTGACTGGTAGCAAATGGTAGAAATGGCAAGTGGGGTATCAGCCTTTTTCTTAAGGTGGCCAGGGCTGCTGAGATTCCGACTCCTCTTTTAAGCTCTAGATAATGGTGGGAAAGGGAAGAGCTAGACTAAACGGAATAGATGATATCTTTGTGGAGTTGGAAGAAATTCATAACTCGGCCTCACTTATGGAGGAACCTAAAAGTTACTGGGGATATCAGTAACACCCTGGTCTGCTTTACCTCCTAAGACATCGAATGGAGAAGGCACATTAATTAGCCCACGATCACCAATGCCTGACTAAGCCAGCATAGTTTAGCTTTTGGCCAGTGGGCTGAGTTCAGGCTCGCTGGCTTTTCCTTGGAGGAGACAGGGAAGAGTTGCTCCAGGAATTTATGGCAGGCAAAAGCAACTGAACACTTCCAAGACGAGCCTCTGCCTAATCCACGGACATTGCCCGGCAAAGTACTGGGTGTCGCACCAATGCAGCATGTGAAGGGAAAAGGAGATGTCACAAACAGCAACCTGGCCTCACACTACTGATATCTGAATAAGCAGTCTGACAGGTTTTGGGGTTTTGCAACTTCTTGAGGGGGAAATTTCCTTCATCCGTGCACACATCCAATGAAAGCACGTTTCCAATCAGTCCCATAATACAGACAGCAACTATTCAATACACCACATAGCTTTACTATTTGAATAGTGCACCACCGGTAACTTCATAGTGAAAAGCAAGGGAAAAAAAAGAAAAAAACCAAACAACCCAATTCTCAGGAATGTCACTAGAGAGAGAAATGAGACCCTGTTCCTTAGTACCTCTCACTCCATGGGGTTTCTTCCAGCATACACGTCTCAGTCATGCCTCAAACTAAAATCTGCCTTGTCCTCCTTCCAAACAGCTGCAGTTCCCTGGATCTTGGGCAGGCTATCCCCCCTGTGCCCCCAGTTCAGCTCCGCACCTTCACGATCCGTGTTTTGCCAGGGACTACTGCGGAGCTAAGGGGCAATTTAGCAGCTTTTACCCAGCACTTCAAAAGCAGGGGGGGGAAAAAGGGAAGTCCAAACAAATCCTGGCAGTTCAGCACGTGTTTTGCACTGTTCGTCCAACAAATCTTTGAAGTTCAAGGCGTGTTTCGCATCACTCGCGCGCCCGCTGCACCCTCCGCTGCCACAATCCACTCTCGGCACCGTGAGGTGCCTCTCCCCAGGGGATCGCTCAGGGGAGGCGTCTGAGGCCGGGACCTCGCTCAGCTGCGCGGCGAGAGCCGCTCCCGCCGCTTTTCCCGCCATTCCCACCCACTCCCGGACATTCCTTCCCCCGCTCCCCCCGCGCGGGACGAACCATTACGGGCGGGGCGGGGCGGAAGGCGGGGCTGGACGAGACCAACGCTTGCTGGGGGGGGGGATCCCCCCTCAGAGCCCCGGTGGGGGGGGCGGCTCTGAGGGGCAGCGCCTGCAGCCAATGGGAGCGGCCGCGGCCGGAAGCGGAGCCGGGCGGAAGCGCCGTGGGGGCGTGTGCGGGACAGGGCCGGGCCGGGGCGGGGCTGAGACCCGACCGAGCCCGAGCCGTGCCTAGAGCCGAGCCTAAAGCCGAGCCTAAAGCCGAGCCTAAAGCCGGGCCGAAGCGAGGTGTTGGCGGCCGATGTGAGGCGGCGGTGGCCGCCCCGCCGGTGATGCGCGGCCCGCGGGCGCTGCCGGCGCGCTGAGGTCGGTGCGAGGAGCGGCCGG
>VWZG01004776.1:374637-417436 GCA_013396735.1 Grallaria varia
GCCGCCGCGGCCATGCCGTGCACCTGCGGGAACTGGCGGCGGTGGATCCGGCCGCTCGTGGTGCTGCTGTATATCGTGGGGCTGCTCGTGGTGGTGCCGCTCTGCGTGTGGGAGCTGCAGAAGCTGGAGGTGAGCGGCGCGGCCCGGCCCGGCCCGGGGCGCTCCGTGGGGAGGGGGAAACGCGTGACCTCCTCAGTGTCTGAAGGGAGGGTGTCCAGAGGGTGGATCAGGCTCTTCCCGCTGGTGCCAGCAATAGGGGCAGAGGGCAGAAACTGACTCGCAGGAAGTTCCACCTGAACATGAGGAAAAACTTTACTCTGCAGGTGACCCAGCACTAGAGTACATTGTCCGGAGAAGGTGTGGAGTCACCCTCGCTGGAGACGTTCAGGAACCGTCTGGATGCAATCCTGTGCTCTGGGATGCGCAGGGAGGTCGGACCAGGTGACCTGCTGTGGTCCCTTCCAGCCTGACCCTTTCCATCATTCTGTGACAGGAAAGGTGGAAGAAGTTCCACGGTGCTGCTGGGCATTCTTGTCCTGCTAGGCATCCTCGTCCTGCTAGTCAAGCCCTGGGGAAATGCGATGGGACAGAGCAGGTTTCTTTCTCGTTCTGGTTCCACAGTAGCTGGTGTTTGAACAGTGTGTAGGATGCTGAAGAAATCAGCCAAGAGACAGAATCACAGAGTGGCTCAGGCTGGAAGGGACCAGCCTCCCTTCTCAAGCAGGGTCATCCCAGAGCACATGGCACAGGATTGTGTCCAAACTGTTCTTGAATATTTCCAGTGAGGGAGACTCCACAACCTCTCTGGACATTGTGTTCCAGTGCACAGTAAAGAGGCTCTTCCTCATGCTCAGGTGAAACTTCCTATGCATAAGTTTCTGCCTGTTGCCTATGGTTGGCACTACCAAGAAGAGACTGGCTCTCTTCTTAAGTTCATCCCAGAACTTATGTTGTGAAACTTAGTAGTTAATAGTGGCATTCGTAAAGGTGATTCGGTCTGATCAGGAAGAATTGAGTAGGGCATACCTACTGGCAGAGAAACTCCTCTTCCATGCTGGTGGTACCATAACAGTGGTGTATGAATTACACACTCTTGAGAGAATCCCTTCTCTAACGAGAAGTAAAATTTAAACCGTAAAACATATGTTTTGTTCAATGTGCCGTGCCTTTTGCAACCAGACTTGCCTATCTCACATCGGCCTTTTTGCCATCAGCGCACTTGCAGCAAGCGTGGGCAGAGCCCTTCCCAAATCTTCGTTTGCAAAGCCTAGCCATGATGATGATATACAAGCACATCTATTTCAGTTTGTTATAGGAAACTAATTGATTACTTGTTGGAACTAGATTTTAAAGCTAAAAGTTCTTTAAATTCCCAAGCTTTCAGAAGCCTTATAATGCAGCACTGAGTTGAAACAAGTTCCAGAACTAAAGCAAAGAATCTGTTGTGGGTTTCAGTAAATTCAATAGTATGCATTACTCTGTTTTTGTAGAATGTTTTCTGTGCTTGAAATACTTTTAAGACTTTATGATCTTGCATTTTTCTTTTTCTTTGCAAGGTTGGAATTCATACCAAGGCATGGTTCATTGCTGGGATATTTCTGCTGATGACTATACCAATATCTCTCTGGGGGATACTACAACACTTAGTCCATTATACTCAACCTGAATTACAGAAACCAATAATAAGGTAACATTTCACGTTTTGCCTGCACTACAAATGTTGAATTTAATTTAGACTAAAAATATTTCTAGTAATATTAAATGTTCTCTTGTTATTGTAACAGGATTCTATGGATGGTGCCGATTTACAGTTTAGACAGTGTAAGTGTTCTTTTACTTTTAACAGCTCAATAAAATTCTGTTTGCTGTGGGAGTGAGGGCAAACAGTGTGACAGCAGAAAGTGTGCTGCATGGGGAGTGGTAGCCCTAGAAGCTCCTGGGCATTCCTGTTTATGGAGTGCATCAGAAGCACAGTTCTAGTGATAATGTATTCTTCTTGTGGAGCTTTGGGGATTGCTTTTGCTAACCATCCTTAACCCGGTCCTTGAATATCCTTTTATGACAGATGTGGAAAGGGATATGACAAGAGCCTGCTTTTGATCCTTCCATCTTAACAGCAGAACTGGAAGCCAGAGTGGTCCAAGTACTGACCCAAATTCAGTGCCTTACCTTTCTTTCCCAAATTAAGCTTAGGACTAAAGTTCTTTCCTGGGTTGTGCTTAATGCTAAAATTATTCCTCTTTGCTTCAGGGGGCAAAGGATAAGATCCTCTGCACAGTTCAAGGACAGTGCAGTGTGACACTCAAAATGAGAAACTGTAAGCTCTAACAGCTGATCCCTAATCACAGTTTTGCTTAAAAAATTCCCTTTTCTGTCAGAAATTATGGTTTAGAGAGTTGGCTTTAAGGCTAATATGTGGTTTCTTCTATATTTTGCAAATACTGCAGAGGAAACATTTACAACATTAGATACCAAAAGAAATCAACTTGTGGACTAAAACTTAGTTCTCAAACCCACCTTGACAGTGAGTATGTGAATTTCAGGAAACAGTTTTATCTTGTTTCCTGCTAACAGGAATAGTTTATGTGTAGTTACTGACATAGTTACTTAGTTATTTTTGAATAAAAGATTGAATTGTATCATGAAAGATACAAAGCGTCTCTTGTGGGGTGCTTTGAGTTGTTCCCATCTGAAGCAGTGGAGGTGCAGCCTGGAGTTCTGTATTTTTACAGAATGTTACTCTGTCATCACTCTCTTGTTAGCCAAGTGCTTCAAGCCCTGTTTAATTAGTACCTGCTGTCTCATGAGGTACTGCTTGCTCAACTATCCAACCAGTGTTGTCATTGGCATCACTCTTGTCTTTCTTGCACGTAACCTTTTGTGTACCTCTCTTCTTACAGTGGATAGCTTTGAAATACCCCAACATTGCAATATATGTGGATACATGTCGAGAATGCTATGAAGCGTATGTCATCTATAATTTTATGGTTTTTCTTTCAAATTATCTAACCAACCGGTACCCAAACCTCGTATTAATAATAGAAGCAAAAGATCAGCAAAGACATCTGCCCCCTCTGTGCTGCTGTCCCTCATGGGCAATGGGAGAGTGAGTATATGATGGCATTTTAAAATTTAAGGCTGTGTAATCAGATACATATTTTCTTTTCCTATTTAGCAGCATAACTGTTGTTACTTGAGAGTCAGTTTAGGGTTTGTACATGTTTTGTTTATCAGCCATGAACCTCTGCTGAAAGCAGCTGGGCTGTAAAACATTCTGTAAATTGCACTTAATTACTAACATGCATTGCCTTAAGTGGTGCGTAAGGAAACATTCTCACTTTTGAAAAATATTGGAAAAAAGGCTCTTTGAATTTGCTTCTTTTGCTCTCATAAAATGTTTACCAAAAACCTCATATAGAACTGGGGGTAGGCCAGATAGGCTGTTGCTTTCACTTCCACAGGTGAGCATGAAAGGCATCTTGTACACCTGAACTGTTTATTTCTGCATGCTTGAACTGATAAAATCTCTCAAGACGTTTTGATAAAGCTGTTGAAAATGTTGAAGACAAACTATGAATCTAAGTCATTCTTAAGCATCTTCAAATACAGCAAAAATTGTGTTCTCTTTGTTTAGCCCTGACAGAAGCTTTTCATGGCTAACATAAGTAAATCATAGAGTATTTCCTGTTATGTGTCTGTAAAAGTCCAAGTCTTTTGTGTATTTTGTGTGTACACACTGTGTACTGTAGCATCTGAAGTCCTGGAAGCGGAAGTTGAAATTACCATAAGATGAAAATTTACTTTAGTGAATCTACTGAGAACAGGAAACTTCCATAAGTGCATTGTATTTAAAATCTTGTACAATGAATTTTGTGTTTCTCTTGCAGAGTTTTATTATTTAGATGTAAACTGGGTGTTTTGCAGTACACTGTTGTCAGACCATTTACTACCATTATTGCTCTGTAAGTATGCTCATAAATAATTAATACTGATCTTCAGGATGTAATTTTGAGTTAGACTGGAAAGAATTTTCATGTCCTTTGTATTGAATCAAGGCAGCTTGAAAGCAGACTTGTGTTGCATACTAAATGGATTGAATCAACCTCTGATTTCTTTATGGCTTCTCTATAGAAAATTACTATTTGCAGAATTGAAATAATAAATACTTAATACCTGCTGCTGAAATCTCTGGGAGAGAATGTGAAGTACTCTTAGGGCAGGAAGGACATTTTTATAATCTCTTTAATTTTTAGATTCTTTTTTTCTTCATCCTTTTCTCATTGGCTTCAACAATTGGGTTTTTTTAAAGACAAGTTTCACATAAATTTTAAGATTTTATAAAGTTCGCATGTAACAAGCCTGACTGTGTGCCTTCATACATATCATACAGGCTGTGGTTGTAAAGGAATAGTAGGTACAAATGCTGATGCTGAAAGCTTAATTTCATGCACTTTGTATTGCTGTCCATTACTGTTAGTTCTGTGGGACTGTGGGAAAAGTTGCTACTCCCAATGAATATCCATATAAATACTTATATTTTATATAATATGTATATGTATGCTGTTGGAAACTGATTCTTGTGCAGGCTCCCAATCCGTGTTTGAGTACCAAAAGAGGTTTTGGATTGTGAGAGTTGATCGATGTAATGAAGATGTAGCACTCAAAGAACGTGATCTGTTACTGCTTAGTGATGAACTCTAAAAATTCTTTCAGAATTTGCGAACTAGTGGGAGTGTATGATGAAGGAAACTTCAGCTTCAACAATGCTTGGACTTACTTGGTTATCCTTAACAACATGTCACAGCTAGTGAGTATCAAGAGTACATCTTTCTGCTCTTTTTAAGTCATCATATTAGTGTTGTGTGAATCTCCTGTGTGAACTATTGACAGTAATTGTGGTAATCTCTGATAATTCTAATGGAGCAATGCAGTGTCCTACCTCTCTACCTCAAATTATTTGATGGGTAAGGTGGTTATGGCCTGGGTATTAGGGCTGCAGACTTGCTCCTCTGCAGAAGAGATGACTTCACTTGCTCCTGTAATTTCCTCCCAGCACACACCCAAATAGCAGTGACTGTGGTGATAACAACATTGACAGGAAAAAAAGGAAATGGTGTGTGCAGTGCTCAGATTCTGACCTGCCTAACACCTTTTCTTGTTGGGTCAGCTGCCAGATGATGTCAGGGTAAGATGGCAGCCCCTAAAATGGAAAGTTTCCTTTTGGAGGTCATGAATTGCTTTTACATCTCTTGGCAACAGCCGTCAGAACAGCATAACAACTGGGATCACTTGGAAATTGTGTCCTCCCCCCACTGCCACCCCTGTGTTCGATGGGTGTTACCGAAGAAGGTGGGACAACACTCTCAGCAGCAGCACACACCTCTGGGTGTCCTGGCTGACATGACTCCTTATGGAAACTTAGTACTGAGAGGGTAGGAGAGTGTTTATGAAAAGGGAGATCAGTTCCTTAGGTTTGGCTATACATTAGTTCAGCTTTGCAGTGAAGATTGCATTCGTTACCTCCACTCTCATAAAAAGGTAACATTTGAGCTGTTATTAACAGAAGTCTGAAAGAACATGTGTTTTTTATGCCATTTTCCCCTAGAGATGAGCTTGGCATTGAAAAGATTTCATGGGACCTTCCTATGCTTTGCAGAGTGTGTGGATAGATGACCCCAGTCTCTGTCAATACCATGCATTTCAGAAACACAATGTCAGGCATTTAAAAAAAGCGCTTTAAAACAGTAAGGCAAAGATTCCGTAAATCCAAAGCCTCTTTTTTAAAAAATAGATAGCTTTTTAAGTTTGTGTCATGCTGTGAAACACCCTTCTCTTCAGTTAAGAAATGTAGAACAACTCCCTCACAAAATAAACAAGGATTTGAAAGCTTTCCTTAATTTTCTTTTCCCTGTCAGTTTGCCATGTATTGTCTGGTGCTGTTTTATAAAGTACTGCGTGAGGAACTGAACCCTATCCAACCCGTTGGCAAGTTCCTTTGTGTGAAGATGGTGGTTTTTGTTTCCTTCTGGTAAGTGAATTATTTACTCCTTACTTCTTGCTCTCAGGGTGGATCATAAAAGAGCTAAAAAGCCTGCATTTGTTACTGAGGTTAGAGACCTTAAAAAATCTACCTATAATCTTAGTGAAGTGCAGTGAAGGGAAAAGTCTGTTGGACACAGCAGTCTTGTTCACTTATTTTTTAGACTTGCTGTAAGGGGATTCTCAAGAACGTAATTTTTTTTTTTTTTTTTTACTTTTTAAAGTAAAAAGATTACTTTTTCAAAATAAGTTACTGTAAGTATGCTGTTTAAGCATTGGTTACACTTAGCTGCTGCTGAGTGTGTGTATTTGACTATCTGACCATTACTCGGTGGGCTGGAGCAATATCCAGAAAGACAAGCACTTATTCTACCGATTAATTGGAACAACAGAGTCTCCTTTGGTTGTTTTCTTTGTTGGTTCTGTTAGTCCTTAGGGTCATAGATGAATGACATCTCTTTTTAAGTCTGTTTCTTCCTCTTAAAATCCAAATATATAAACACTAAGTTTTTTTTGTGAACAGGCCTAGTTTGCCAGATTTGCTTGCAATTTTTTTGGCACTACTGTTACAATAATAATAATAATTTAAAATAATCTTTATAGGCAGGCTGTGCTCATTGCATTATTGGTGAAAGTTGGTGTTATTTCTGAGAAACACACCTGGGAATGGCAAAGTGTGGAAGCTGTGGCTACAGGCCTACAGGTAGGAGCAGACGGTTCTGGGGAGGAAGGGTTATGTGTAAGATGACATAGCTTATCTCAAGCAAATATTATCATACTCACTGTAATTAACAGGCTAGCTTAGTACTGGTTTTATTTTGAGTTGGGCTAAGTTTCAGCCAGTCACCCCAAGTGAGTTTTACACTCAACACTTGTATATCCACGTGTTAGGCTGGAGGAATACGCCCCAGTTAAGTACTTCAGTTGGAAAGCCTCACATTTCTTCTTGGAAATATTCAGTGTAGAGCTGCTGCTTGTTGAATATCCATTTCAAGCAAGTCAGTCCCTGTTATGCCCCCAGCTCACTCAGTGAGCTTTTAAAGGGGTTTGATACCCACTGGCAGCATATGGGAGAAAACAAACTTTTCAGGAGGTTGAATAACAAACTTTTAATTGAAAGCTTGAGAACATTAAAGTTAAATAAGGTACTTGACAAATTTTAAAACAACACCCAGTCAAAGTAAGGCACTTCACAAAGAATTGACTTGGCAAACTAACCCATCCAACTTTAGGTTACCTAGATGTCAAGAAGAGGAAGTTGGGAGAAGAAAAAAGAGGAAAAGGAGAGAGGGAGACAGAGAGAGAGAGAGACACACAGAAAGAGAGAGACAGAGAGAGAGAGAGACAGAGAGACACAGAAAGAGAGAGACAGAGAGAGAGAGAGAGACAGAAAGAGAGAGAGACAGAGAGAGAGAGAGAGAGAGAGAGAGAGAGAGACAGAGAGAGAGAGAGGGACAGAGAGAGAGAGAGAGGGACAGAGAGAGAGAGGGACAGAGAGACAGAGAGAGAGAGAGAGACGGAGAGAGAGACGGAGAGAGAGACGGAGAGACAGACAGACAGACAGACAGACAGAGAGAAATAGTCACCACTTTGGTTCCAGCAAGGTCCCAAGGTAGTGGGGCACATCATGTCATGACCTTTGTATCTGCTCTGATCTCTGGGGGCCCTACTCCCAGGTGGGGCTTTCTCTGTACCAGTGGCTTGGTAGCCACTTCGGAGCTGGATCAGAGGCTCCAGTGGGTGGGGTGTGGAGCAGTGCACTGCCCCACCAATGCAGAACTTACCCTGCCCTTCCCCTTCTTTAGTTGTTTTGAGTCAGTAATAATTTCTCCAGCCTCCTACAGCCCCTCAGGGGACTGGTTCCTGTATGTATGTAGTACCTACGACTCTCCAAAGCCTGCCGTGAATATCCTCCTTCTGGTGGAAAAGTATCGCGGCAATTGTGGTCTTTCAACTGCACAAGGGACCCAGAACTATTTTTCTCCAGTTACAAATTACTCAGTCAGTGTCCCTCTTGCTGCAGGATTTTATCATCTGTGTGGAGATGTTTCTGGCTGCTATTGCACATCACTACAGTTTTTCCTACAAACCTTATGTTCAAGAAGCTGAAGAAGGGTCGTGCTTCGACTCCTTTCTTGCAATGTGGGATATTTCTGATCTAAGGGCAGATATATCAGAACAGGTTCGAAATGTTGGTAAGTAACACGAGGAGATTTGTACAATCTGTGTGTGTATTTCCAGCTTCATGGCACACTATTGCCCATCTCTGTAGTATCTTGAGAATACTACAACATAGTGGCAGCTGCATCCCTAGATGATTTCATGGCTTATTTGGCACTTTGTTCTTTCCAGTACTCCTGACTGATTTCAAGTCTAGTTTTTGATTTTTCTTTTAAAAGTTTCAGGTGTGTTAGGTAAAGAGAGGGATGTACTTTCTGCTTTTCTTTTAAATGGAAAGACATCATCTTTTTTATTAAAACTAACAATATCCATGTAAAACTGATGCAAAACAAAGAACTTATCTTCTAATTTAACATGCCAGCTTTAGAGTTGATGTGTTCAAAAACTGGTATAGGGCTGGAAGGATTAAAAAATATTTTCATTTGGCTTAATTTTAGGAAGGACAGTTTTGGGTCAGCCAAGGAAAATGTTTTTTCCTGAGGATCATGAACAAAATGAGCATACAAGTTTACTGTCTTCATCTACTCAAGACCCAATTTCTGATGCCTCTTCAATGCCATCTTCACCCATGGGTCATTACCAGGGGTTTGGACACACTGTGACACCTCTCACAACACCGACGACAGCCCCTGCAGTCGATGGTATTTATAACCCCTCTGCTTCTCAAGATGCTGAGGAATCACCCGAACTAGAGCGTGATTTATCAGAGAAAGCTTTGGATAAAAGTTAAACTCAGCATTTCTTTGAAAACTTGCCACATGCATCCTGCTAACATGCACTCTTAGTGATGAAAGCTGAAAAGCTACTGGGTGGAGAAGAAGAGGATATGGCTGTAACTGAAACCTGAATTTGGAACCTGTACTGGATGTGAGGATCTGTGAGTACCCCACGGATACAAAACACGCACACTGTAAAGGTTTCTGAATAAATTGAAGAATCAGCTCCTTAAACTGTTAAAGCCTTCCACATCATATCAAAATTACACTGACTTTCATTAACGCAAAAGAAACATCTGAAAAAATACTCTGCTCTTCTAAAGGCAAAATGCAAGTACTACTAGCAGTGGGAAAACTAAATTTCAAGAATGTAATTTAAGGAGGGCAGTAGCAAAAACTGTTCGTATTAACTGTGGTTGTCCTCTTAATGAAGGTTAACTTCCATACCCTAATGCTGAATGGAATGTGGGTGAAATGGTAACTTCTGTATAGATGCCGTCTCCTTCCCTTTCCTGCATAGCCCTTTCATGAATATAGTTACTACAGAAAATCAGTAAAGAATCTCTACAAAGAAAGCATTCCCTACAGGCCTCGCTATCAAATTCCATGCCCACATCATATGGCTGGGTTATCTGTTGTCCTCGTAGCTCATAGTTTGTAAGTCTTTGAAATTCAGAAGAGACAGCCAGGACAGCAAGTTTTGGATTAATACCTTAACTTGACTACATTTTTTCCTACCCTCCTAAAATAAGAATATTGGTTACTACCTTAAAATACATGGAGGGGGAATAAAGGATGTCAAAAAGGAGGTAGCACACAAAATTGATTTCTTTAATTTGGGCTGCAATAAATTCTTTAGCACTTAACGGGGTTTTTAAGCTGTTAAAGCAGGCTATCTTGACAATGTGTCTGTAGTAATTTGTATTCTTAAATTTGTGTCTGTGTGATTGTGTTATGCTTCTAGTGTAGCCTGGATTCAAATGTAATAGCTGTTTTTTCCCACCACCACCCCAGAGAAGACCTTTGCTAAGGTAAAACTATGTAGCTAATCTAATGCTGGAGTTCCTTGCATTAGATTTCAGACCAAGAAGCAGTGCACTTTTATCAAAATGTTATTTTGCAAAAACTGACAGTGACAGAGGGATATCCCTTTTATCCCATTATCAGATTTTTACTACTCTTGCATGTTTGCAATGTGACAAGAAAAACCCCAAACCAACAGAACATTAACCTGTTAACTGACAAGATTTTAAGTTTCTTTTTAAGCATTCTTAGCATTTACAGAATAAATGTTTTAACTTCTGGCTGTCAGTAAGTCCATCTTAAGTGCTTTTTTTGCAGTACTAGTGTGATGTAAATATTGCGCCTTACTCACTAGACTGCATATTTTATAGTTGAGTCTGTACTTGCTGTATCTGAAGTTAGTGAGAAATGGAAAAAATCATTTTCAATTTGCCAAGTCATTGCCTTTGTTGTAAATAAGCAAATAAAGATTTTATTTAAACTGTTCATCTTTTATCAATTTGATTTACTGCTACAGTAACTTAAGAGTGTGAATGACACATGGCTACAACTGTCCCCCTCATGGAAGAAGGGGATCTTAAGTATAACTCTTTCAAAAGTTTGTGCTTTCAGTATTTCATGGCTTGTACTGGAAAGGGAGTTTTCACAATCTACTTACTTATGCTTGCTTCCAGGTATCGTATTAGCCATGTAACAGTGACGTTCTAAAATGAAACAACTCGTAGAAGTTTACAGTGCTGTGTGACTTCAATGCCCGCTCTAGTCCCTACTAGAAATAATCTGATTTCCTGCATGTATACAGGTAAAAAGGGGCAGTGGAAGGAGTAATAGCTGAAAGATCAGAGCTGCTGGAAGCTGAGTAGCTACTGTGCTCTAGCTTTTCAAAACCTCACACTGAAGGCATTTGGTTTTTAATACCTGCAATTATGTCTGTGTGGTGTAAAACTTACATGAGGTACAGAGGGGACATTGCGAGGAAAGGAGCTATTTTAAGTGTCTTGGTTCCTTCTTCCAGAGTGTTTCTGGAAAGCTACTATGTTTTAATTATTCCTCAGTTAATTCCATTTGCACAATATTCGTGCTTGCTTTTTTTTCTTTTCCTCTGGGAGAAAAGTTATTTTTTCACTGTAGTGCCTTATATGAGCATAATTTTCCATAAAGATTGCTACTGAATTTCCAAAACAAATGGCAGTCTGGCAGTGACACCTACCCTGTCTTTTCAAAACTACTACCACAGTATTCCACAGCATGGCTGATCAGGATTATACAAAAAAGTTAATTTGCAAGTAGTTCAGCTTTCTCTTAATCATACTTATTCCTCTGTTGTCTTATGCCCAATCTTCTAATTTTTTTCATCACAAGTCTTGAGCATTGCTTTTGCCTTACTCAAGGAGGCTAGAATGTATCTTTTTTTCTTAACTCATTTTGCTGTCATCTTAATTTGATAAAAATCTTAACAAATACACCTAAGCAGTCTTGAATGTTTTTGCTTTTATTAGAGGTCTTCCTTCACTGTTTTCTATGTAGTATGGAAAGCCTCTGTCCTACTCTAATTCACTTGCTACATTTTCTTAGGCATTGTACCTCTTCGATGAAGGATAGGTACTCAGTTACTTCAGAAAACCTGACTTTGTCATTATCTCTGTTTTGGGGAAAAAAAAAAATAAAACTGGAGACTTTTCCTCCACCCTTCTAAAAGGAACTTTATTACAGCAATTTGTCAGATGCAGGTTTGGCTGCAGGCTGCGACAACCACAGCTCCAACAGTCCCTGAAGTTAAAGAGTCCATCTGAAACATTTGACCTAATGAAGAGTACAAAATTACTTTAGCATGCTCTGAGATTCTAGAAAAATCATTTGTGGATGGCTCTTTTTCCAGGCTTTTGTTAAGGAAAGACCACAGAAATGCCTCTTCTCCACAGAATAGACAGCACAGGATAAAGAAGCTTAGCTATGGAAATATCTTGCGAACAGTCTTTCTGGTAGAATCAGTGCTGAGTTTGAGGCTTTTATTAGTCTTCCATTTGGACATTATTTAATAGAAGGAACTTGTTATGTGCATTATTCCAAGATTATTCCATGCTGTAGAAGACATTCACGAGTACCACTGTGCCTGATGTATTTTATACAACTTTCATACATTACCAGAAATAATTCTGGGGGGGATTCCAAAAAGTTTACTAGCTTTATCTTCCACTATACAATGTGAGTTATCCAGCAGCACTCCTCTACAGCCTTCTAGGATTGGCTGTATGTAGCACTGACCTGTGATACTGCAACTGGAATGCTGTTACCATCCCAAGACATCTCAATACACTGAAGCAGGATTCTTTGGCAACAGAGAAGTGCAACTACAGCTTGAGAAACAAGGACTTTATCCCACACAGCCACAGCTCTTTATTTCTGTAAAGGCATCTGGATGCTTTTTTTCTTACTACAGATGACAGAGTAGCAGAAGTCTTGTCCCACTGCTGCCATCACTACACTAGCTAGCAATCAGGTTTTTGCTGCAGTGAAGACAATACCTCCCCTAACTGCTTGGTAAGATACCCTGATAGTGCAAATTTTAGTCCATCAGTGGAACCTAAGTATTATTAAAGCAACAAAACAGCCTTTTTGAGCAGTAGATAAAGTTTAAACTTTAATACAAAGTAACAGCAGTGATGGTATGAACAGTGATGGTGAATTTATGCATAGGTAATTAACCACAAGGCAGTTCACACATGGTATTCTTCACCGTTTGACTGTAATGCTGATGTTGCTTTTATGGTGTTGAACATCAAGCACAAGTTCATCTCCAACCTGAACTGGGATGGGCTCATCGAGAACAACTGCAGCTTGTTTCCAGTGTGAGGACTCATCAGATGTGTTCAAGCTATGCTCTTCATCTAGATGGATGTGATACCAGAAGGGAATTGCAGTGACGTGGCCAGACTTACAAATATTTACCTAAAAATATTTAAAATATTAATCAGTTACACTGTTTGCTTACTTCTTTGGAAAGGAAATGGTTCAAACAATTTCAATCCTTTTCAGAGATACCTGCAGACAAGTAAAATTCTGTATTGGAGTTTTCAGCCCAGGTGAATAATTCCTAATCAGCTCTGCAGAACAGCAGTTAAAAGTGCTTCAAGCTTCATGTAGACACAACTCACCTTCACTTCTCTGCTGGGGCTGTTTAACAGAGGGTTCATGAGATCCAGCCTTAAAAGCTCTGCTGGGTTGCTCAAGGGTACACACGGTAACGTAGAGAGATCCAAATACACACGAACAGGTACCTGAGATGATATACCATAACTTCAGACATCAATAGCCATTAAAAAGTGAAGACTTAGAAAGAAAACTTAATCATAACACAAAAGTAGCCAGGAATTAGTGTAATGCCTGTCAGAGACAGATAAAAATAAGAAGTACACCCTTCTAATCCCTTTTGAAACAGGACCACTGGGATACAAGGTAATGATGGAATAGTAACAGCACACTCACTTCTTCTGTACATTAACACTGCATTTGTTATCACTGGGACAAAACCCAAACCAGTTCTAAAACAAATGTCACCCATTTTAGTTTATCTCAAGGTCGCTGTCTGGTCATATAAACCTCTATTGATGTTAAAACCATTAACATCAATATTTTCTTGCAGCTTACATCAAATCTAAACATCTGCAAGCTTTGGAACTGGGCCTAGGAGACACCCACCAACTTCATACCTTGAACTGGTTGATAAAAGGGGCTATATTAAACCCCAGAGTTGGTTCTGTTCCTTGGACAGCACTCTCCAGTAACAGAGACTCTGATTCTACAAGCATCCCATATACCAACACATACTGTGGGAAAATCTTCCCTCCACTGTGAAGTAAACATCTGTAAAATGAGAGATTTCACCTATAAAGCATGTCATTCAACAGCAATGAAAGAACATTAACTACATTTAAGAAAGGCACACTAGATATTCCCGTGAAGTCAAGTGCTTAATTTTAAGCATTTGAGCTTGATCGCATTTGATCAGACACCTGTATCATGCAAAAAAAGGAAACTTGTCACACAGTACTAAAATTATGGAACTATGTAATCTCTTCTTAGTGACAGTACTGGATATGGTGATTTTCACAAGGAAAACAGGGCTTTATTCATAGCAACAGCATCTTATACTGAAGGACTGGCAGAAAGGTCAAATAAAACTAAGTCAGGAAGTGTACACTGTTGGGAGGCACTGGTTAAGGAGGCAGCATATCCACAGGGAAACAAAACCCTGTGGCAATTTAATTGTTACACAAAAATTGACAAGATGGGATGGCAGTTTCTCCTGAAACAATGCCTGAGCCTTACTTGGTATTTCACTACAGAGAGCAGCAAGACCACAGTGGCTTTCATTCAGCACAGTATCAACCACCTCCCATTCCATACTGATTCGTTTAGGTTTCCTCTTCCTAGAGCAGGCCTCATCATAGGAATTGGATAGCTATTCAATGCACTACTTAGTGTATTTTCATGCCAACAAATTTGAGTCTTATCAAGTGACAAAATTCAAGAGTAATTTTTCCATTTGTTCTTGCAGCAAAAAATCTTTCAAGTCATCCAAAGATTTATTCAAAACTTAGAAAAAGTAATATGAGCATATACTGTTTGGAATATTCTACCCTCAAGCATGAAGATTAACAGAGAAGCTTCCCTAGCACCACAAAAGGGGACAAATCCATTTCACACTTTCTTACCCATTTCCCTTATTTTATTCCTCTTGCTCTGCCTTCCTTCCCACCCCTTCTGCTATGGGGAACAGCTAGTTTTGTTGCTGCCCTCCTGGCTGTTCTAGCACCACGTGTTTGTCTTTTAACTGGTACCAGTTTGTTCCAACAACTGTTTGACACGTACATGAATCTGAGCTTTTCTAATCTTGCATAAAAGCTACCCTGGTTATCCTGGGAACTTCTGGTAGACCAAACAACATGATCCTCCATTCATATTCTTGGATAAAAAATACAAAAGAAACCTGTGACCATGAAATCTTGACACTTCTTAAAAAAAAGATACGTGTATACAATGGTCATGCCAGAAACCCTCTGGGTTCAATTCATTCAGGGAAAGTAAAGCTTTTTCTGCTCTGCAGAACCAACACAACAGTAATTTTGTAGTTAGAATGAATATTCTCAACATTTCTCAGTTAATTATGGATTCCTAGAAATACTTCTGTCCATTTATACTGTACCTGGATATTGCAGCCTTTTCCATCACCTCCTGCTGGATTAAACCTGATGTCTCTACAACATCCAAGATAATAATACTCCACGATTTGTCTGATTTGGGTTTCTGTAGCACTACACTTTCTTCTTCTAAGTGGCTGAGCCAGAACTCCAGTGTTTCCTTAGGGAAATGGTTAGCTTCTGAAATGACGTTAAGTGCTGCCTGATGCTGTTCTTTCTCAACAGAACTGTAGGCTCTGACTGGTCCAAGTTTGCCAGCTATAATTGGCAGGATGGAGAAGCCTTCAGATACATCTAAAATGTACAACGGATCAGGAGCCACATCTAGAGAGCTCTTGTTTTGATTCTCTTGGAAGTTTATCCCACTGCCATGTCCATCAACTTCCATGGAGTGCAAGTCCTTACTTGGATTTAATGTCAACAGCACTTTGCTCATGGCAGCTTTAAAACATTCATGGTAGGGTACGTCATTCAGCAGGGCTATTTCTGTGGATTCCAACACACACACTTGGCCGCTGCCATCCTGCTTGCTGGTTGTCTGAAGTCCAGCCAGAGCATTGCATAATTCAGCCTCATTGCCCAAACTCAGTGTGTTGTCTCTGTCACTGAAATCCATCCTACACTCTGAAGTTAAAGAAGAAATCTTCTGAATCTTCAAGTAGCAATCTTGGCAGCAAACCTCCATAATCACAGTATCTCCAGTCTTCACAGAATAATCTTGGCAAAAAAGCATTAAAAAAGTCAGGTCAGTTACTTTATATAAACATCACTGAAGCAGCCATACAATGCTTAAAACAAACAAACAAACAGTCAAACAGCCCCACCACTCCATTATCTCATCTGCTCATTAGTTGTTGCTAGTGTGTATGAAAGAGTTGTTCTCATCTATATCCACACATTGAAATCTGCTATTGTGCATTAACATTTGCCTTAAACTGCCTCACAGTAGGCAAAATCCAATTATTCTCAAAATAAAGTAGTATCTGTGTGTCATAGACAGGCTTAAGCGTTCTGCTGACAGCAGAGCAGAACAAAAATGTACTGGTAACAAAAATGCTTTTGCTTTAAAATGCTAAATATTAAATATTTAACCTTTTAATACCTCCTGTAGACGAAGGTAAATCTGTAGTTAGATGGAAAACAATAGCTACTGTTTAGAAAGGGGGATTCATTCAAAATAAATTTTACTGGAACATTTATTATGTGCAGCTCAAGATGGTTTTGGATACTCTGTGTGTATGTTCCAAGAAAGTAAATCCACTGATACAAACCAGAATTTCAAAACAAAAATGCCATAGTTTGACAAACATTTTCTTCAATGGCAAAATAAACTAAAGAGTCTCTTCCTGCCCGTATGCTTCCAGTTGAACCAGTCTGTGGCACAGCTGTCCCTACTGTCTATGGATACTGAATTAGGAGGAGCTGTGGACTACCCTGGGGTAGGCAGGCCTTACAGAGAAATGTGGATGAACTAAAGAGCTGGCCAATTACCAACCCTATGAAATTTAACAAGGCCAAGTACCAGATTCTCCACATGGGATGGGGTAATCCTGGTTACATGTACAATTTGGGTTACAAGAGGCTGGAAGGCAGCCCTGCAAAAAGATCCTGTGGGTTTGGGTGAAGGGCAAATGGAATAGGAGCAGCAGTGTGCCCCAAGAGCCAAAGGGGTCAACTGTGTTCTGGAGTGGATCAGCACTTCCAGATGGTCAAGGGAGGTGATTGTCCTCCTCTGCTCTGCCGTGACCTCACCTTGACTACTGTGCAGTTTTGGGCACCACAATATAACGAAGGACATCAAACTATTAGTGTGTCCAGGAGAGGGTGACCAAGGTAGTGAAAAGCCACAAGGGAAAGATTTCTGAGGAGCAGCTGAGGTCACTTGACCTGTTCAGCCAAGAGAAGAGAGGAGACATCATTGGATTCTAAAACTTCGTCAAGGGTGGCAGTGCAGGGGGAGGTGCTCATCTCCTTTCTCTGGTGTCCTGATGATAGGGCACAAGGAAAGGGAGTGAAACTGGGAAGTTCAAATTGGACATTAGGAAAAGGTTTTCACCCAGAGAGTCACTGAAACAGGTTCCTCAGGAATGCAGTCACTGCACCAAGCCTGCCAGAGTTCAAGGAGCATCTGGACAATGCTCTTAGTCATATAATTTAATTTTAGGTAGTCCTGCAAGAAGCAGGAATCTGGACTCTATAATCATTATGAGTCCCTTCCAACTCAAGATGTTCTAAGGAACAGGAGAATCAAAAATGGGTGAATGGAGAGTAGACGATGCTGAAAATGGCACTGCCAATGCCTGTATGCGAAGAACAGTATACATGTTGAGTCCAAAATGAGGGTGAGGTGTAAGGGAGAATGTTTAGTTTTGTTTTTGTGGCAGTAGCAGCAAGAAATTCCTACCTCAGCTTCCCCACCTCCCCTTCCTAAGTCGCATCTTCACTAAGCAGAACCAGTCAGTAGCCCCACTTTTTGGAGTTATTTCAAAATCCATTTAATTCAGTGTAGGGAAAAAAAAAAAAAACCACAACTTAATGAAAAGCATTCTTCCAGATCTTAAACAGGTCCCTTATCTGCTCCACAGCAGAGTCCCAGGTGCAAGCAGGGACTGTGCACTGCAGACCAGAAACATGACCAGGAACCATCTCACAGGTACTTGCTGTTGAACTTCTAATTCTATTTGCTGCTACTTCCTGGTCTCTGACATAACTTAACCAGCTCAAAGCCAAAATGAAATCACAAGAAAATCCACAGGACATACCAAGGAGGCCCTGCACAGGATAAACTGCCTGTTCCCAGCAAGTTTCCTCACTGGGACTTGTAGATAGAGCATGTTCATCATCCAGCTGTAGGACAAACCACACCACAATAGCATCAAGTGTTCCTCCTTGAGTGACTGGCAGGCTGAGCTTCCAGGGCTTTCTAGTTGCAAGGCTTTTCAGCTCCTGACCAAAATGGAAAGGGAAAAAGTGTGAATGTTGATTTTCATACATAGAGAATTGTTTTTATTAAACTAAATCACCCCAAATTTCTGCACCAATCCATGAGGGCACCTAACAGAAACTTGAAGTTAATGAGCTTCTACAATACCGATTATCATAATTAGTACTCACTAGCATAGGAACTGTATTCCCACATGAACAATCTGCATCCATCAGCCAAAAAAGCAAACACCTACGTCTAAGAACACATATTTAAAACCAGTGAAAACTGCAAGAAAGAGTTTAGACTGGCAAGGCTTGCCTTACAAGAAGTAATAAAATCAGCCAGTTTTTTGATGTGGATCCAAGCCAATGCTTAGGCGCATGCTTCACTTTAAACCTGTGTTCAATCAGTTCTAGAAATACTGTGTGCAAGCACTGAATTTGCTCAGAGATTCAGAAAAATCATTATAAAACCACTGAAGTCAAACACCTTTGAGGATGTTTTCTCTGCCACCTGGGCTATAAGCCTTGTGTAAAAGGTCAGGCATGTACAATTTCACTACTGGGAGGAACTAAGGTCTCCCTAAAAGGATACTCCTAAAAAGTTTTGAATATGTAACAGGAATTAAGTCTTCTTCCATGTACAATTTATTTTTCTCAGGAATTACCTCCTGCTACCAACATTCACAAACGTAAAAGGACCAGCTCTAACGTCTTAGTTCCGGCACAAGCCAATTAATGGAAGGTTAAGCATAAGGGACCAAAAGTTCTCTTAAGTCACAACCATTCTGCTTAGTAACAGCCCTTCCTAAACATTTACCAGCTTCCTGATCTGCTTATGTCAACACTTGTCCTCTTTAAGTTTCAATCTTAAAATACACAGGGCAAAAGAGAAGTTGCACTCTAAGAACATGAGTAGCTCTCACATGCTGCCTTTTTTTTATCCTCTTCATTATCATTCTGTGTTCTTGTCTACCTCTCATCTCCCAGCTGAGAGGTAGCTGAACAATAGACATATTAAAATTACTGGATGCTAACAAAGTTCATAATCAGATCTCAATGCTCTTCAATAAGCATTTTTCTGGTACCTCCTCTACTGAAAAGAGTAGTAAGTTGAAGCTTTGCTGGCATCAGGCCCCTTGAAGCAAGACTGCACGAGCACAAGCATGGTTCTGTTTCTCCATTTCTGTGAAGTTATAGATGTTTAGAAGTGTATTTGTCATTAAAAATATTCTTCCTGATTATTCTTCAAGAGTAGCAGGCCCACAGTTCTTGTCCACTGAGTTCTAGTGACTGCACGGTTACATTCCCATCCCTTAAAAACCCAATTGGAGGCAGTTATTTCAGCTTTCCCCGCGCTCTACCATACTGCTTAACCCATATTTATTCCTCTTTTAGCCATTTTAAACTTTTTTCTATCATTTATGACAACTGCAGATTTGAACAGCCCTAGAACATAAGGATGGCAATTTATCAAGTAGTTTTGTTAAAGAGAGCATAGAAAATAAAGCAATGATGTAAGGATAGGCAGTTAAACTCCAAAATGAAGCTATGCCACATATATCCTCTGAATGAGAAAAGGACAACTTGCATTAAATGGGACTACAAACAGAAGGAGAAAACTACAGAAAGAATGCAGTTATCGGATTTCCACTATTTCTCAATATTCCACACCATAACTTCTTGTGAGAATTAGAGAGCGCCAATATCTGTAATTGTTGGCAAAAGCACAGTTCCTTTAGGGCCTGAAAGTGAGACTGAGCTTTAATTACTGGCTACAGAGGTGAGCACTCACTTCCCCTCCCAGTAGCACTGATCTGCTGCCAGCAAACATGCACACAACCAGTACCTGGCAAGATGCAAGTGCCTGCAGCCTCTCATTACAGCCACACCTCATTCTCTGCCTGGGAGGAACCGAGCTGCCACTGCTAACAAGAGCAGTAATGAAGTAATCAGCATAAAGCAGCTGCGGGTTTTTTTGATTTTTTTTTTGATTTTTTTTTTTTAATTTTTGACTTATTATTTGCATCAATGCCTTAGAAGCCTCCTACAACTCAGTTGAAGAAACACTGTTGTATCGTATTTTAAGTCTGGTTCTCAGTTCTGTCAATTTAGGTCTGGATAGTTAGTACAAGCAGAAAAAATGCAACATCCCCCTCATTCTTTGAAATATGAGTTTAGAAAATGGGTCTTTTGAACTACCTTACTAGTGCTCAGTGATTTCTTATCTGAATTTCAGTCTTTAGTAGGTAATTCCACTAACTCTTTGAAAGTATAGCAGGTGGGTTTTTTTCATTTCCAGTAGGAACACAGACAATTTTTCTTTTTGATTTTTAGCTGAACTGATTGAACATGCAAGTGTTGTCATGACAAAACACCAGAAAAAAGAAAACCAAACATAAAAACCCAGGTTAAAAGTAACCTACCAGTGTTTGAAATTACCACATTTGCCCAGCGACAATAAACAGTAATCAAGGATTCCCAACCACATCAGTGATTTACATCAGTGGCATTTCTCCCTTTTTACTTATGATATCTTCACATTTCATGACAGGAACACTCCATTAGTCTAACTGAAACTTCAAAGGAGCAGTTCTGAAACACGGTTTAAAGGGTAACACTGTTCTTTACGCTTTAAAATTATCTTTACATGTGTGCCAGCAGGCAGATGCTTAAGAACAGACATCTCTCAGATGAGAGTAATAGTTTCTTATTGATGCCAGAAGCAGAAGCAACATTAGGTCAGAGTGATTGCTCCCAGCAGCACACTGAACAGCCTTGTCTTATTTAATTTTTAATCTCGGGACGTCAGACAAGCCAACGAGGAAAAGCTATTGATTCAGAAACACTGCAATTCCTGGTCAAGCAGTAGCCAAGAATAATTTCATTTATATAAGAGAATCTATTTTAAGCTCTGACTCAATGCTAGCTCCTCATCATTCCTCAATGAGCAAGAAGCACACCAGAGATCAGATGTGTCATCTTTTCAGCATGCCCAGCTGCGGGGGGCTGAGGTCTTTGCCTTACAATGCAGGCCTATTGAGCATATGCATACAAACATATTTTGTGTAAGATACTCAAAATAATGCAACTATATTTTAGAATACCGTATTATAGAAACACCCTAAGACACAAAGGAGCTCAAGGGTGGCATCAAACTGGTTGAATAAGATAATTTCTTCATCTCTCTCTCTTTTACACTTACTCATCAACACTTACAGACATTTTTATGCCAGATGTAAAATACATTCTTTCTCTTGTCTTCAAGACTTTCTTGAAGACTCTAAAGTTAGAGGAATAAACTAAGTCAGATCCACAACTGCATAAATCATTTAAGATGGGTCTACTGCATTCTTCCTCCCTGTGCTGAGGTTGGCAATTGTTTGATCTTATGGTGAGGCAATTTATGAAGTTCCCTAAACTTCAAACAAAAAACCTCCACCTTTAAAACCTCAAAAAAATGTCATCTGAGGAATCAAACAACCAGACAAGCATCAAAACCAGGAGAGGTTTTCAGTGCAGCCCTGCCAAGTTCACACTTATGAACTGATCTGAAGTTGAATCCGAACGCAAATAAAGTATGGGACTCTAGCCATCCATAAAACAATTACTTATAAAGGATGTAAAAAAGACAAATTACCATTACCTGCAGGTCATTGAAATCTACTGTCATTACTTGACAGGGTTCTGTCAGGGGTATGTAACCTCCAGGAATACGACTGAGCTTCTCAGTGGTGTAAGGCTCGACAGTTTCCTCTGAACCAGCAAAACCGTATGTTGGACTAAAGAACTGCACTGCATTTGACAAGCACACACCAGCAACTTCCTGCATTCCCACTCTGGAGTAAAGGAAAAAAAGAGAAGAAATGAAACTTCAAGTCATTTGGTCGAAAACCTAAAGAAAATTCTCCCTGACTGGCTAAGTATTTTAAAATGTACAGAGTGTTAGAATAGAAAAGCTAAAAAATACTGAAACAATTCTGTGGGGTTTTTGTTGTATTCAGAGCATCTCTAAAGCACAGAGAATGCACATCACTTTCTAGAACTGCAACTGAAAGCTACCACCAGAAACCAAGGCAATGCCCGAAGTGTCTTTTGTCAAAGGCCACAGACTTTTGCTGCCTTAAGTACAACTCACCGAATCTTGACAGAGAACTAAAGAAAAATAAACCCTGTGATAATAAGAACAAACAAAGCTTTTCTGCTGCTGCATTAGACAGATAACGAAGGTGTTTCTTTCAGGTGAACAGAACAGAACTAAGAGAGATAAGCAATACAAAAATGGATTTTGGGAGTCTCTTTGAGGTAATCTATTTTGCAATACTTTTAGGTATTTATTAAGCAGAATATAGCATTTTTCACAGTTACACAGCTGCAAGGAAACTCTGTCTTGATTTCTTTGTGGAAAATGTTTTTACAACTCAGAATGCACATAACCTCTCCTCTAAGACAGAAGATCAATTGGATTTCTAGAAATGACCTTATACAAAAAGCATCAAAGACAACTGCTAAACTGCTTTAAAATAATTCCATACACTGTCCACCTCTTAGGTTTGAGGACTTAAGATATATTCTCATTTATTCTCAAAGCAGGAGTCAGGAAGTTACGTAAGTCTTGCACAAGCTACACTTCACATTATTCTGAAAAAGTGTATTTGCCTGAGAAGCACTTAGTGCGCCCCATTTCAGTGACAGCTATCAAGCAAGTCTTCACTCTTTTAGTGAGATCTAACACTCAGAACTTCAAATAACAACTAGTTTCTATTTCTAGAACTATTTTCAGTTCTGAATAATTTTCTCAGAAACCTCCCCTCATTGCAAGAGCTACAACTAAGCACGACTAGACAGGCTGTCTAATAATATTCTCATCATATATGGTCATCCTCTTGAAGCTCACAATTGCAGAATTGAGGCAGTTGCCCTTTGTCATGTTCTTAGGTAAATATATTTTAGCCATTATGCAAAGCTAAAAGACATTGGACTCCATCTTTGGAGCAGATTCCATAGCAATGGAAAACACTAAGTAGTAAGTACTTCACAATAAATACCAAAAAATTCTGCAACATGGTCAGCAATTGCAGTCTTCTCATCTGCTCCGTGAAGTAACAGGTATTTTACAAGGACAAGAATGTATTGCTCTGCATTTGAAACTAAATCTATGTATTATTTAAAAGAAATACTATCACTAAAAGAGAACAGCTGCTGTACAATGTCTGTACTGTGGAAGAGACTCAGACATTGATTATTCAGATATATTATCATGAACTCTTCTGGCTTCAACAGAGCAGCAGAGAAGTTCAGTCACTTCATTGCCTCCCCTTCTGGGGCCTAATTGACTTAAAACAGAACACTAAAAAACCCTGACCCCTGTAAGCATATACAGTGACTTAATTCACTGCAATTCTTACAGTGACTTCAGGAGCAAATTAAAGCATACCATAAAAATGTTTTAAAAAAAATGACGTAACACCACAGCAGAGTTAGACCTTCTAGTTATTCAGCACCAGCTATAGCACAGAAACATTACAACTGTCACTAAAACATCAAGTAATAAAGCTACAATAAGGGGTAAATCAGCACAAAACTTTTTGTAACGTCGGATTAAGTGCACAAAAAACCAGAATTACAAGAAAACCAGTAAGATTTATCCAGAAATCCACAATATCCTAGAGAAAAAAAAAACCCACCCAAAACAATCGGAGGACAAGAAATGCAGCATAATTTCAAATTACTAAAACAATGGCACAGAATACAGAGTAGAAGATCAGATCAAACAGAGATAGCTGTGATATGCAAGATTATCACCAATTGGACTGAAAAGGGATTGCCTCTCTCATCAAGATCAATCAGTGTTTGATGAGAGATTAAACACACTTTTAAATGTATTTCAGGGGAAAAACCTAAGTATTCATACATTTCTGGACTCTACATCTACTTCTAAGCACTCAAAAAAAAGAAATAAAGCTAGAGGAAAAGCTCAAAGTTGTATTAATTGTACAAGACAGAAACTGTGCTATATGATATAAAAAGCATGAGAAGAGAGATACTTTCCCACTGCTATTTCATTATGCTCAGAAAAAAACCCATCCAAACCCCAAAGTTTTACTGTAGATCACGAAAACACTTCAGGAATGTGAAGATGCACATCAGAATAATTCAACGAGATCTGGATAGTTTAAATCTGAGAACAGGTAAGAAGTGTTTTACATAAAACCGAACAGCACTTGTTAAAACAGACTTCAGTATTCTTACTATAGCAAAAAGAGATCTTAAACTACAGGGGAAAGAAATTTAAAAGTGACATTTTTCTTCTTTCTACAGCATATAATTAATTTGTGACAATCACTTCAGTTCTGCTAGTCACCTGACTTTAAGCTATTACAATGGAATGTCAATTAACAACCCAAAGCTAACAGGACATTAACTATCATTCTGTGTAAATTTTGTAAGGAACAGTCAATGCACTGTTTCAAGGCAAAACCTCTTTGAATTGATGAATAATTAACTTCTAAAAGAAATTATTCTGTGACCATCCACCATGGGAACTTCTGTCTCCTCCTGGCCACTGTCCAGGTCTACAACATTAGAAAAATCAATGATGCAGCCTGGCTACTTTTCATTCAGTGCACTGAAGCTCCGTTAGAAGTTAGTGTTTTCTTTAATCTACAAAAAGATTAACCCTAAACAAAATACATTAAACCTCTCAGACAGAGGCTGTCTTCATACTGTACTAAAAGATGAGAATAAAAATAAGTATGAAATTAATGATCTGAATATGAAATAAACATGAAATATGAAAGAAGTCTGAAAGCTGGTCTCAGCAAAGAAACTTTACTCTGTGCCAGTTCAGAAACAGGCAAAGGGCATATTCAGACAGATAATATTAGCTGGGTTTATCAACACTCAGGCTTTACACAACGCTGTACTCATGTTCTGGAAGGGTTAGATCCAGGAGTGAGGCATAAAGCAGATTATAAAGAGGGTAAAATGAGGATAAAGGCCAAGTGTTAATCCAAGAATCTACAATACAGAAACTGAGATATAATTTTACTACTAAGGAATTAAATTTATTTCGTATGTGTTAGAGGCATGTATTTCAGCATAACTGTAAAACAAGAGTTTCTGATTAAGTGATCCAGAAAATCTGAACCTCAAAGGGGTAGGGAGGTGGGAAAAAAAAAAAAGCCTGGAAAATGGGTGGAATAGGAAGGGTGAGAGCAGAAATCTGTTTAAACATTCACAGTCATTCAAAAAATACAGAGAACAGCAAATGAGAAATCCTCAATAAACACAACTGGTATCTTTTTCCAAATAAAAGCACAAGCTCAAACTGTGGTACAGTTTAAACATACCTGTGATGTCTACGTATCTCTTTGCATTCCACTGCCATCCCAAATATTGTAGCACTTGCAGGAATAACTCTGCCATAGTCTCCTGTACTGATGTCTTGATTTTTAGGCTGTGAAAACATGAACAATAACATGCAATGAGACAGTGACCTATTTCTACCATTACTAAAAAGACAAGGGGTTACATATTCAAATGACAGTTTAAAGTTCTTCATGACTAGTGAAGATTGTGGTCTTTCGCATTTTGTTGACCATTAAAGAAATTTCTTAAATACAGTGTTTCAATATATCCAGGTTTCAGTTTTACTTTTCAGTCTACTACTTTCCTGGTGTAATTCTAACAGGGTGCTTTAATTTGTATTGTGTTAAGAGTATGTTGACACATTTGACTACTTTTCCTTTAGGCATCATTTCTATACTTAACACTAGAGGTCATCAGTTTCAATTCAATACAATAGGTTTCAGATGGCTAAAACTTTTTTAAATTAGTTGGAATCAAAGTAACAACAACATAAAGAGAAGTCCTTCTATTTCATAAGACATAACAGAGATTAACCCATTAGATTCCTTGTCATATTACTTTTCCTCATGTATGGTAGCTAAAATGCAAAATACATAAAGTGAAATGCAAAACCCAGGGAATTGTTCAGTCTTCTAAAAAGGTTCAAGTCAGCAAAAATAAATTAAGAGTAAAAGCATATGGCATATTTCCCAAGTTATAATTCAGTGTTCCCTAGTGACAGAATGAGAAATAATTTTGCCATAACTCAGCATTTTCTGCTTTGACTGACATGACTTTCTGCTGCTAGTTGGTATCTCAAAATGACCAGGCTGTAAGCAAACTTGTAGGAAAATAGTGTCTTTGAACACCCGAACACCCTTTGGTGTTACTTACAAAGATGAGGAACAAAAAAGATTAAACCAAAATGAATCCACAGTTATCAAGAGTGAACCATCCCTGTATGATGGAAGGTTACATGGGAGAAACATCCAGCGCAAGCACCTGTCTGCTTAGAACACGAGCTCACAGAAGTACAATGTTGCTGCTACCTCACTGCCATCCACCAAAATCAAATTCATGGAATAAAGCCAGATCACTCATTTTTAGCATACCAAAAGGAATGAAATACCTACAAGAGAAAAGTTTCTCATTCGCATAGGTCTGGAGTGTGTGCTCGTGTGCTTACACACACACATGTGCTGCTATGTGTGTGTGTACATATACATACATATAAAAAAAACAAAACAGGAATCCCATTTATACACAGATACCCGTATCACCTACCTTTGGTTGTAAAAGTAGATGTTCCCAAGCATGTATCAAGCTCTCCACAATTCCTTCTCCAAATAAACCAGCATCAACTGTTTCTGTGACAATCAAGGAAACTCTACGTAAGAAAAAGAGCACCATGAAATATAATGTATTACACACATTCCTGATGACAATTATTCTTCAAAAAGACCCTGAAAAACACAGGACACATACCAATGTGAGCTCAGAGCAAAACTTTTACCAGTGTTCTGAAGCTTCAATACAGATAGGCAATTTAATTCTTCCAAAAAATTACATGTTTTGAATTGTTGTTAGAAGTTATTCAGTATGCAGTTAAAAGAGAACAAATATTGAGCAAGAATTTATCATAAAGCCTCTTGTTCAGCATTTATAAATAAATTATGTGGGAAAAATCTAGCCAAAACAGGAAGATGTTTCAGCCTGGGCACACAGCCAGTGATACTGCAAAATATTTATTTTGTGCAAGAGTATGCATCCATGCCTGGGTATAAAAAGGAATTAAAAACCCAAAGCTATAATCAAAGCACAATAGAATTACTACACAAACTAAAACCCCTAAAATCCTCTGGAATTAAACCAAGAAAACAGACAACAGGATAAGAGAAGACATTTCCAGAACAGCAGTAATTTACTCCTCACAGGTGACATCTAGCAACTCATTGTATACATCGAAAGGACATATATGTTACTGTAGGTCAGCTGAAACAATTATACAAAGCTTGACTGGCCTAAACCACAGGAGCTTCACCATTTCTAATCATGAGCCTGTACCATAACCAGACACGTTATTAAATGTTAGTATCTCTATCCTATTCAGAGACTGCAGAACTGAGCCACAAGTTGTTAAGCATAAAAATGTGTTAAACTTACTTTTACAACATAATAATCTAATTTCTCTTTCCCTAGTGCTGCAATGTAATTACATATGCCCCGAAGCTCCTACCATCAAAGAATTAAACTCCTTAATTTATGACATTGCTGATCTACCACAAAGATTAGTACGATCTGAAGAACATGTCATTTCTGCACTGCTCTATAAAACCCTGTCTAAAAAGTCTGTGTCTAAAAAAAAGACACAGAGAAGCTTCTCACATCATGGGTAATAGCACAGGAGTGTTATTTCCTGTTTAGGTGACAAAGCATTTCCTATTTTGTTGAAATTAAGAGCAAATTCAGAATACTATCACAACAGAAAGCAACAACGTACCTTTCAGGTATGTGCTTTGGAATTTCTATATCAAGTGACTTCAAATGCAGAAGTTTGATCTCTCTTTCCATATTATTTGCTGCCACCACATCACGGGCAAGTTCATACATGGTTTTTGATAATTCACAGGCATAGACACAAGATGCTCCTGCCTTCTTTGCAAACATACTGAAAAACAAGAATCAGGGTTTTTTCCCTAATCCACATCTGCTTCGTATTTCTATCAGTTCAAGTCCAAAAATAATCATGAAGTGAACTATTATCTCTTGCGTGAACACTGATATTCCACAAGCTGATATCCCCTTAATAAGCTATCAACAAAGAAAATTACCACAGTTAGCCTAAGGATACTCCCCCAGCTATATTAAATCCAGCCTTTAGACTCAGTACTTACAAGACAGGACAAATGGCATTACAATTCCAAAACCAACATAAGTAATTAGTACACCATTTACAGGCACAAAAAGCATCTGCAACAAAAGTACCACAAATACTACCAAACACTAACCTCCTGGCTCACGGATTTCTGAAAATTTTGCTTTTTTCCTTTAGCTTCGTCTCCATAAAGGCATGAAAGTAATTATTTTTTCCACTCCCACCAAATTTTGTTAAGGCAACCAGTATGTTTCTTTTAAATTCATGTTAAAAACACACACTTGTGACATACCTCAAAATCCCTGTCCCTGTGCCAATATCAAGGACAGACTTGCACCCTGAGCTGACGGCGCTCTCAATGGCCTTCAGGTAGGTAAGGTTCCTCTTGGCATCGTTGAGCATGATGAAGTGCCAGCGCTCCACCAGCCAGTTTGCAACACGGTAAAAGTTCTCCTTCGCATCAGCAAAGTCTGGGTTGAGTTTCACTGCCTTATGAAAATACCCAGCTGCTTCATCTCTAAAGCCCATTCTAAGAGCAAAAATGACAAAAAAATAGAAAGCATGCACTCAGCTGTAAATATCTGTGGGTCTGTGGAAGTATCTTGCATTAGTTAGAAAGATTATCTTTAGAAACACTGGCATTGCCTTATGAAAAACAATGATTTACAGCTTTACATCAAATCACTGTAAAATGCAAAGGCAGTCCAAAAAGATCATTGTGTGCACCAACCTCCATCCATTACTGCATCCTCTGACAAAGGTAAACAGGTTTCACAAGAACCTGCTGCAACAATATGACAGCAACAATTCTGCAATGCAGTCGCACAGATGCTCAAGTCAAGTAAATGTCATAAACCTCAAAATTGCTTTACCATATTTAACTGGAACATACTTCAAAACTACCTAGTTTTGAGTTGCCAGCTCTTGCACTAATTGCCAATAAAAAAACCCAAACAAACCAAAAAACCAAGAAACCGAATAAATAATAAACTTGAAGCAAGTTTTTTTGATGCCCATAGCATATTCTCAAATCAGACAAGCACTGAAAAAAGCCTCAAATCTGTCAAATATATGTATACATTTTAATACAATGCTGGGAAGGTGTTCCTTTCAAACAAACAAAGCAATCACAAAAACCAAACCTAATTAACACTATCTGGATTACAAACTGTGACTTCAGTCTTGAAATTCCAGCCAGACCTGAGCAAGAGCAAAGCGCCCTGTTTTGCACTGTTTGGAGCGAGCAGGAAAAGAATGCTTTACACTAATAAATAAAAGATTAGGTGTAAACCATGTAAGAACAGCCCTGCACAGCACAGTACACATAACCAGCTTCTTCACTTCAAAAGTGTGTTATATGTGACTTCACGAAAGACCCAAATTAAGAGATAGTATTCAAAAGGTATTAATGTTCATGAGATCTAACAGGAGAAGAAGAACTTAAAACATTGTAGGTTAACCACTATTGCTGTGACTCTGAACAACTTTGGTCTCTTTTTTGTTTTGTAATTCCTTAATAAATTGTTAGAAAACACTTACTTTTAGGTTTTTACTTTAGTAAAAATACTACTTTTTTTTTTTTTTTTACTTTTGCTGTGACTACCAATGTTTATTTTAGAATTGGCTACTCTATTTAAGCTGACAGATTTAAGTTCAACCGGAGCCAGTATA
Source organism: Grallaria varia (assembly GCA_013396735.1). Taxonomy (NCBI): domain Eukaryota; kingdom Metazoa; phylum Chordata; class Aves; order Passeriformes; family Formicariidae; genus Grallaria; species Grallaria varia. Next base: position 404,619 of record VWZG01004776.1, read on the forward strand.
AAGCATTAAGCATGGGCTTGCATTTACAGTGTGAATCTTACAGAAACTGAATATAAATAATTACTACAAACCTGAAGAGATGTTCTCCCATACTATTACATATCACTTCATCATTCGGATACAGTTCAAGTGCTTGTTCATAACAGTTAAACAGATCTTGAATCCGTGCCAGGGAATCTAGTTCTTCTGCCCATTTGAAGAGAGTAAACTGGAATGTTTCCTAGAAAATAAAACATATACCACTGAGTTGCTGGGAGTTACCAGAAGCAGGGAATCAAGTCCTGAAAACATCTAGAGGTATCCTGGCATGGCCCTGAACACCCTCATTTCCCTAAGCAGCAGCATACAACTGCTTGCTGCCATAAAATAGTAGTTGGCTCACTTGGAAGAAGAAACAAGCTCTCGGATATCCAAGGAGGATCTAGAGGATCATCAGCCAGCAGTGTTTACTAAGAGCCTGTGTGTGTATTAATGCATGCTCCACATACTAACATGGCCCTATTTTTATTAAACTTGATTGACACAGACAGACTAAGAGAAAAGTGTATGAACTCCCTCCATATAAGCATATAGGGCTTATTAAACAAGGCATTGGCCATCACCATTATTACTGAGATTTTCCAATTCTGTCTTCAAAACGAAAGCAGTTAGCGGTTACATAAAACAAATCACAAGTGCAAAGCATGCCACAAAGACCTCCAGGGAACCACAAAGACCTCCAGGGAATACAATACATAAAATTGTTTCAAGGAATTTGAAGAGCACTTACTTTGACACTAGCTTTTAACTCAGGAGCCAGATTTAATACCAGGAGATAGTGAGCATATGCAGTTCCAAAATCCTGCTCCTCCAAACAATGCTGAGCACTCTGCAAAGATCTAGAAACCAACTCCTGCCTGCCAGCTTCCCGACCACCTCTGCGAAATTTGGCATTGGAGTTCGGCATTCTGAAGAATGTAAATACTCACTTTCCCTAAAAAACGAAAAAAAAAGACAAAAAGTCACACATACAGCATACCAAAAAAAAAAAAAAAAAAAGCCAAAAAACCCACAAGAAGAAGAAAGAAGCAATTNCAAAGCTGAGAGATCAAACATGTTCTCAGTGTTTACCATTTAGAAGTCAAGCACACATGGCAGACCAGGTCCTGGAAAGAGATTACACTTCTCGCTTTGTAAAATTTATTTTTTAACAGACATTTTAGCCTGTCTGTGACCAAACAGGTTTTGCACGCTGGAAATCCATGCGCTCATAAATTCCACAATCAGCCACAAAATCTGCACATTACAATTTTTCTCCTCGAAAAAGTATCTTCACAAAGCAAAGCAAGCTAATGAGCTCGCAGTTCATTCTACACAAAGCAGGGTGCCTATTTTTCCGCTTAAATAAGGGTTAAAGGGTTACCAAATCCAATATAACCAATATAGTCATTTTTAGAGGTGCCTTGGGTACCGCTGTGACTTTTAAAGCCACTTACCTGAGAAAGGCCGACACCGCCTTCGCTGCTTCCAGATGCTTCCCGAAGCTTGAAGAGCACGAAGTTTACGCGGCGAGGGACTGCAAGAAACACAGCACCATCACGACAGGGCGCTCTGTTGATGTTTTATTCCCTAAAACCCCAACCAGCAGCGGCGGTGCGTGCAGGGCCGCGCAAAGCCAGCGAGGGCCGAGCGGCCCCGCCCGCCGCGAGATGCGGGGCGGACGCTGCCCCCTGGCCAGGACGGCCCCAGGAAGCCACGGAAGCCACGAGGGGATGTTTCCCTGCCGGGGGCTTTTCCCTGCCGGGGGCTTTTCCCTGCCATCACCTGCTTCAGGGCCATCCCTTTCCCGCTGGGCGCACACGCGCGCTCCGGGCCCGCCGTGCCCGAGCCGGGCGGAGCTCACTGCGCAGGCGCCGGGAGCCCGGGCCGCGGGATTAAAGGTGTTTCCATCATCCCCGCTCTTTCTCCGCCCGCATCCAGCCTGTTCAAAGCCGGCGATGCAGCTGGTGCAAACTCACAGGGCCGTGGAAGCGATGCGGGGCGATGCTCCCCAGCCAGCCCCGTGCCCTCCCGTGTCGTGTGGCTGTGCTCTGCCAGCAGGGAAGAGGAGCCGCCTTAAATGTTTGCCAGGGGCAGTCGCGATGTTCCCGGCAATTGATGTTAAAGCCAAAGAGCGACAGGGAAGGGAAACGCTCGCACCGCCAGGTTTGAGTCTCTCCCAGGCAACCAGCAGTAGGACTAAAGGGCAGGTCCTTAAGCTCTGCCAGGGGAGGTTTTGGTTGGATATCAGGAAGAAATTCTTTACAGAGAGAGTGATCAGGCATTGGAATGGCCTGCCCAGGGAGGTGGTGGATTCACCGTCCCTGGAGGTTTTTAAGATGAGGCTGGACGTGGCACTGAGTGCCATGATCTGGTAATCACAGTGGGGTTGGACCAGGGGTTGGACTTGATGATCTGGGAGGTCTCTTTGAACCCAGTTAATTCTATGATTCTGTGAACAAGGCCTGGTTGTCCTGGTCCTTGGACCAACAACGCTGCTCTGCAGCACCAGATGGCGAGGAGCGAAATTCAGAGCCTTGCTCTGCATCTGCTGTCCCTCATCTCACTCCATCCCGTGCTCAGGATATATCTCTTCCCTTCTTCCTCTGCGGAGCCTGGCAGACTGTCTGCTCCAGGAAACAGCCACATGGAGTGCACACCCTTTCTGAAAAAGGCCGAGTTCATCTGGTCATGTCCTACTTCTGGGATGAGAACAGGCCGTGGCATTGTTTACTAATTAGGGAATGTTTGGAAGCCGCTCATCTTCGCTTTCCTGCTCTAAAGCGTGAATGCAGCTTGTCCAGGCTTTTGCAGCTGTGGATATTTATTGTATACACATTCCCTTTTGAGGACCAAATGAGTGTCCTTTAAAAATGTCAGGCTGATGTTTTGAACAAGATGAAAATAGCCCATACAGAGCAGAACATGAATCGAGATGAAATACAACAGCAGCTAAACTGTAATCCATGGCAAACTTCATTCTTGCTCTGTAATATTTTAAGAGGGGGAAAGGCTACGGAGATTTTGAGAGAAGTGACCTGAAGGAAAAAACTCAGAACAAGCCACCTGAATGACACTAGAATCAACTTCTAATAGAGGGAAGTCATGTTAGAAAACAACAATAGCTGGTAAAGCACTTGGGCTGGATAAAGTCCATGAGGATGTACAAATATTACTATCAGAAAGCATCTATATAGAGAGGACTGAGCTCTAAAGGAGGATATCTTGCTAAATCAATTGGTACCAACAAGCCTTCCTCCAGTATTGACAAAAAAAGAGCTATGAACTTAAATTAGTTACAGACAGGGAACAACCTTCTCTTAATTTAGCTTAATTATGCTTTCTGGCTAGAGGATGATAGTACGGGGAAAATAAAATATTATCTGTGGGATATGGGGAGAGAGAGAGAAAGAGTTAAGAAACCTACTGGTAATTATCACCTGTGGACAGGGAGGTGTAACAGGAGCTAGACTGTACCAAATACTGTAATGAGCAAGTATCTCTGTCACTCCATGATTCCCCAAACTAGTTCAACTGTATTTGTTTTTTTGTCAGAGCAAATAAATGCCAAATGGATAGCATAAATGCTTTATAGTACCTATTTTTAAGCACAAATTAAGTAGTATTGTGTGCTAATTCAACCCATTTGTGGAGGACAATTACTGAAAAGCGGCAGTGTAAAATCCTTGGAATTCACAAGAGTCAGTTCAGTCCAAAGGCTGGGGAGGACATTTATTAATCTCATACAACTATTTGATGGAACGGTTCAGGGAAAAAGTGGCCACAGAATAAAATGTTTGTAACACTGAAAAAGCATCCAGCTGCATTCTAAAATAATTTGTTGGGTAAAGACTGTGCTGTAAGGGAATGCCAGAAAGGAATGTCCATCTTATCAGATATATACATGATTGCCATAATAATAATGAAATTGGTTGACAGGAGAATAAATAGTTAGTCTGCATCGTGGGTGGTCAGAGATCAGACAGTTTCTATTTGAACTTTTGATGGATGAGAGGAGACTGAACATGCAGCCTAGTGGTACTTCACATATGCTTGAGACTCTTAAGGTCTTGCAAGCCAAGAGTAATGCTGCAGTCATGAGCAAGACAGGAGTTACAAGATAACTCTATAAACCTTCTGTTAAACCCATGACAGAGGTAAAAGTGCTTAGATGAGACAAGAAACTATAATTCCTTGGAAGGATGCTATTGCTAATGATGTTTTCAACAGTACAACTTCATGTTGATAATGCTGGGAGCCGATATCACTGCTCTCTAATAAAATGTCAATAAAACTGAATGTTAAATTCACTAATTTCTAACTCCTCTCTCCATAACAAACAGCCTGGAGACACAATCAGCCACAGATCAGAATACTGACTTTCATGAAAGTCAGAATGATGATCAGGCAAGAACTTAACAAAGGTAAGATGGAACAAAACACGATATGCTAGTGTACTCCTATTGTATAAAATGATTTGAAGAGGGTATTTCCTGTAACCTTGCTTGCATTGAATGTCAAGGGAAAACAGCCAAAGCAAAGAAAAATATTCTATTTATGGATAGAACATTGCTGGAGCTTCCCATAGTCAGTCTATGTCATAGTCTCTTAAAAGAAGCAACAAGAAGGCTGTAAAATTTGATGACCTTGAGTGGGGAGTGGTAGAAGAGAGGAGATTTTTCTGAACTCCTGATATAAAGGGCAACTCCTTTTACTGCTCATTAGATGGCTAGTTGTCGAGAAATTAATGGGTTATTATTTCTCTTCGATTTTTTTTTTAAAATCACAATTCTGCAGTTTCAGAGTCTGACTGGTAGGTCAGGTTTAGAAAAAGATACATTTAGTAATTTTGGTGGTGGGAATCCAGGATATTGTCTGGATACCAACATTAGATTAACAGTGTAGAATATCCGTATAATAGTGAATTTATAAAAGCAAGTTAACTTTCTTTATTCTGGGAAAAAAATGTGTTATGTTTATATATGTATTTCTGTTGGACTACAACTGCTCCTTTTAGGTGCAACTAGAATGGAATACATTTTTACTTTCCATGATTGAGTGTGGACCAATTTCCCTTAATGGGCCTGTCATGGTAGGACAGATCTAAATTTTAGACCTGGTGGATTTTTTGTCAGCAAAAAACCACTCAGTACTGAGATAAATGCTCTTTTTTTTTTTTTTTCTTTTTTCCCTTTTTTTTAATTTGAATGCAAGCACAAATCCACACAAAGCATGTGATCCAATTACTTTGCAACACCTTAGGGGAATTATAATAGGGAAACCACAGTAACTATAAACAAGCGTGACAAATATTATTCCAACTAATGCCAAGGATAACTACAGGTCAAAGTAAACAAACCATTCATGGAAGGCATACTTACTCTTGAAATGCTGCTTCAGTAATCTAAACAGAGATAAGGATTGTTTGTTATTTCTTTAGGGTGGGTTTTTTTTAAATTCTTTTTAAACTGAGTTTTGAATAACATAGCTTCTCAGTTAAAAATCTTAGAAAATGAGTATCACAGCAGATAATGTGACCTTGACTTGCCAAAATACAGAAAACAAAATATGTTGAAGTCACTTCCAAAGAAGACATCATATACATTCATGACTAAAATATATAACCCCCCAATCATCTAATAGGGTCCCACCGAAGCACAATGAATTGCACTACTGTCAAGCCATTAGACCCATGAAATTATAGCTAAATTATAAATAAAAGTGTAATTATAAGCCTTTTCTGTTTTCTTCACAAGTTTCCTAACATTCTTAACTGAAACAGTTCATCATCAAGCTGTCTTGCTCTTGCTGGAGTACTTGTTCACAAAAATTGTTTATATTAGTTTATTGAATGAAGACATAAAGGTGAATGTGCATCTACTGTGTGTTTCAGGGGCAGACACACAAGCAGGACAAGAGCAGGTGAGCAGTGCCAGCCTTCTCAGCCAGCGTCTGATCATCTGGATCAAGCAGCCTGTATGCAGCCCTGTGCATCCTCCCACCAAGACCCTGCTTAGCCCCTTCCTAAAGCCCCTGGATGTTTCTGTGAGGTGAAGGGGGTCTGGTAGGTGGTAGAATCGTAGAATATGCTGAGTTGGAAGGGACCCATCAGGATCATAGAGTCCAGCTCCTGGCCCTGCACAGGACACTCCAAGAATCTCACCATGTGTCTGACAGCATTGTACAAATGCTTCTTGAACTCAGACAGGCTTGGTGCTGTGACCACTTCCCTGGGGAGCCTGTTCAGTGCCTAACCACCCTGTGAATGAAGACTCTTCTCCTGCTAACCACCCTAAATCTCCCCTGACTCAGCTTCGGTTTCCTTGAGGCCTGTCACTGGTCACGAGATTGAAGAGATCAGTCAGTGCCTGCCTCTCTTCTTCCCCTCACGAGGAAGTTGTAGACTGTGATGTCTCCCCTCGGCCTCCTCTTCTCCAGACCAAGTGCCCTCAGCTGCTCCTCATACGGCTTCCCCTCCAGACCCTTCACCATCCTCGTTGCCCTCCTTTGAACACTCTCTAAGAGCTCAGTGTCTTTGTTAGATTGCGGGGACAAAACCTTGCACTCAGTGCTCAAGGTGAGGCCGCCCCAGCGCAGAGCAGGGTGGGACAATCCCCTCCCTCGTCCGGCTGGCGATGCTTTGCCTGATGCCCCTCCTGGCTGCCAGGGCACTGCTGACCTGCCATCGACAAGGATCCTGAGGGCTCTTCCTACGGCACCACCTTCCAGCATCTCATTCCCCAGTCTGTCCGCACATCCAGGGTTGCCCCGTCCCAGGTGCAGCACGCGGCACTTGCCCCTGTTAAACCCCATATGGCTGCCGACTGCCCACGTCTCTAACTTGCCGAGGTGCCTCTGCAGGGCCGGGGGCTCTCTCTGGCAGGGCCATACCTTCCCACCTTCGGTGCCGGTGCCTTGGGGCGGTGGGCGGACGGTCCCAGCGCTCTGCCCGCCCCGTCCCGCCCCTCCCGGGCGTGTCCCGGCGGGGCTGCCGGGAGCGGGGCGGCCCCGGCGCTGGGAGGGCGGCTCCGCTCGGCTGTGCCCGCGCCCGGCGCTGTGCAGGGGGAGCCGCTGTGCTCTCTTTGTGCCCGCAGCTGCTGCTTGTGCTGCTGCTGCTGGAGCTGCGGGCTCGCCGAGCCCCGGCGCGGCGGCTGCATCAGCCATGGGGCTGCAGCCGCTGGAGTTCAGCGACTGCTACCTGGACAGCCCCTGGTTCAGGGAGCGGGTGCGAGCCCACGAGGCAGAGCTGGAGAAGACCAATAAGTTCATCAAGGAGTTGCTGAAGGATGGGAAGAACCTGATCGCCGCTACCAAGAGTGAGTGCGGAGGGTGCGGGGGAGGCGCGGGGGCGGCTGCGGGCGGCTCGGGGCCAGGCGCCGGGAGCTGCTGTGGCAGAGGGCTGTGCAGTGCTGTGCTCCGGCCTCTCCCTTGGGTGCCCCATCACGTAAGGTGCTCTCCAGCCCCTCGCCGCGGAGGGGGCTGAGGGGTGGAGGCGGCAGCGCTGCCCCGCTCGTAGCGCCTGTTGCGTCCGCGCGGTGCCCGGCCGGGCCCGGCCCGTGTGTTGGGCGAGCCCGGCGCCGGCTGCGATGCGAAAGCAGCTCGGGTTCAGCTGCGGGCTGGGCGTCCGGGAATTGCATACCTGAGCTAACCGTGTCGTGTTATGTGCATTTGCGGTCTCTGAAGATAGCCCTTTGTCTAAAGTTTATGTATGGTCAGGGATTTTCCGGCTTGCGGTGCTGCGGTGGCGGCACTAGCAGCCAATTCCACGTCTTTGGCCGCTTAAAATGTGGTAGTGTTTTGTTAACGTTGTGTTCTACTCGTTGAGTGTGTGTATATATATGGGTAGCTGTGCTGTAGTTTGTGTGGGAATCATGTTGTTTTCCTTGAATGACCATGTTAATGCATGTTCCTATTGTAGTGTTGTGCTAATATAATTTTTTTCCATTTAGCTTAAGATACAGTGATGTAGTCCCGTAAATATCTAGTAGGATGATCGACTATACTGATTATTCAACTAAAACACTAATACAATACTCTGGCACTGTGTTCTAAGAAGTGTACAGCATATTTGGTATCATGGTAAACTTCTGAAGGCAGGGAATCATACGGTGTCAAGATATTTCCCTTAAACTCATGGGGGTTTGACCAATGCTTTGAGCAGTCTAACTGCCTGGATACAGTGAAGTTTTTAAAAACAAAGTGAACTCATTTTTTGCAAATAAAGAAACATAATTTGCTGGTTTTTTGTCTCTGGTGTGCCTGGGTAAAAAGTTAAAAAATACCGTATCAAATTTCACTTGTTTGTAGCTGTTATTCTTTGGCCAGTTTATGTTCAGTTACTGCAAATCATGATCTTAGAGCATTATTTAAAATTTGTGACTTAAAGAGTTGTTATAAACCATCTTAACTTAAAGTGTATTGTAAAAAAGTGTCCCTAAATTTGGATAAGAACAGTAGAGGGAAATCATTCCACTTCTGTTCTTCAAGCATCTAGACAGTATTTTGGCAACCGCCCTAAATGCTCAGTTTCTCATGTATGGTTATGTCTACAGAACTTCATTTGAAAGTGTGGAGCTGCTGCTAGTGAGGAAGGTCCTAACTTGAATGAGCCTCCTGGCCACAGCAGAGTCCTGTGCTGGTAATTTTGGCTTGGTGTGCAGTGCTCAGTGTGCTTTGCTGTGTGTGGTGACAGCCAAGGGAATCAGGGTGCTGACCAGAGCCACTTGGCCTGACAGTGCTCGATGAAATACTTCGGGCTAGCCCCTGAGAAATATTTAGAGAAGCTATTTGAGACCCATCCTGGTGTTCAGGTCTAAGCAATGTCTTCCTTTCTGAGGTGAGAGTCAGATGTTTTATTCTTGATTATAGTTGCTGTACCTTATTCTAACAAACGTATGTGCTTCAGCATACTTGTTAGAAAAGCAGAAACAGGTTAGACCCTTCCTTACAGTTCAGGTTTCAGCAGTTGTCTCACCCCTTTACAGTGCCCTGAGTGACATGGTTGAAGCTGAGTTGCCTTCCTCTGGCGCTGGTGAAGCATTGCTGCAGTTCTGCAAGACAAACTGAACCAGAGGAAACACAAGGAGAAGTTAAAACTCTTTAAAACCCCAGTGGTTAGAGGATTGGTCCTCCTCGTGTTTTCAGAAGAAAACATGGGCATCTAAATTCATTGAGGAACCTGATTCATTTGCTGTCAGGAAACCAAACTGGATTAGTATTTAATAAAAAAAAAAACAAATGTGAAAAGTGGTGTAGGCACAGTGCTAGCTATTCACTTATGTTGAAACTACATTTTCTGCACAAAGGCAGCCTTACTGAAGTTTAAAGAATGTGATAATAAAGCAGGGCATAGCAAGCTTAGATGACTACCCCTTAGACAACAGTTGATTTTGACTTTTGGAAAATTGCTTTAGTCTTTTGAACAAAAAATGTCATTTTAACAATAGCTAAAATATTTCTGTGTTTGTAGAACCAGATAAATGATGATATTTGCACCTGGTTTACTTGGTTTCTGAGCATAATAAGCTTCTCTGAACAGTCTGTAAAATAAAAAATGTAGTAGGTGTAGGATTGTTCTTAAATTTGTGGGAAGTGAAGGGACTGCAGGAGACGCTGCCTGCATTTTCGCCCCTCCTTAGTGCTTTCCTTATTTCACTTGTAAAGCAGCAGCTTACAACAAACGTGTCAGGGATTCTTTAGGTGTGAATAACTGATGTAATTGAATAGATCCCACTCCCTGCCTGACTGACAGCCTTGTAGGTGACTTTGATTCTGCCTGTACTGGGTTACATCTTGACAGCTGGAAGCAGATACTGCTACCACTCCCCTATTTCACAGGAGTCATCAGTGTCTCACAGGACAAAACTGTAATGTGGTGTGGATCCTCTCTTTAGCTCCCTTCCATTTGTCTCCTCAGTTGTATGGGATTGTATTTTTCACCTAAGTCTCAGAAGAATTGATTTTTGTTCATATAGACTATACTGCTTAAAAAAAAAAAGAGACTGGAAAAAACAGACAATTAAAAAAAAAAAGATTTTTTGCATTCTTAAACTGTTGAATTTCCAGCATGAAGCGTACTTCAAGTGTATCTTTACACTTTAAAGTTTCAGTGGTTTCAAGGCTGTGATAGAAAGATAAACAAGACTGACTCAAAGCTGTCTGTTTCCTGTGTAATGGTTTGAATCACTGACTTGTCTAGTTCAAGCTAAATGTTGGAAGAACAAATAAACAATAGATGGCTTTTTTTATGACAGTTAAATATGTTTAGAAGGCGTACAGAAAGACTTTTTCCACTCTTAGTGATCAGTAAATACAAGCAGTATACACATAGGCTTTTTAAAATAGGAATGCAATATTTCTCAGGGGATTCCAGTTCACTTAAACACGTTAGGATCAAAATAGTTTGTAAATAACTTCTGGTAGGAGCTAGTTGGGCTTCTGTTGAGAGAAACTGAATTTATACATGCCTGATCAGAGAATCCTTATTCTGAATCATGAAAGGAACTTAAACTCTTACTTCTAAGCTCTTAAAAATCTGAGATGCAAATTGCTGGAAACTAAAGAATACACTGGGTAAATACTATGTACTTGCTTCTGAACTCCTCTTCCTATGTTAGTCCAACTCTTGGTATAGAGACACAAATTTGAGATTCATTTGGGGTTTTTGAAGATATTTTTTTGAAGGCAAGACTTTTCCCTAAACCTATAGCAGGAGCTGTCACTTCTTAGGAGACGTCAGGATGGAGTAGGAAGAGCGAGCAGGAGCATAGGTTTTGGCCTTGGGTGTCTCACCGGGGGTTTGCAAAGGATACTTGTGAGTGTAATGAGCTGGTGAAGACAGAGGATGGATGGAGAAGCTGAGAAAACACAAGGGTTGAGCTTCCCAGGAGGCTTTCAAGAGGTGTTCTGTATGCAGTGCCCATCTGAGGGAAGCCTAGACAAAGTTTGATGGGGAAGGATACCTCACGTGGGCCTCTCGGCCTTAATGCATCATAAAGCCTTTCATCAGGTCAGGATCAACTACTGCTGTGTTGACACCATGGTATTCAAATGGTGTTTCACTCGTGCTAGAGTGCAGAGCAGCCACCTTCTCCACTTGCGTCCTGTGAAACATGCTACCCAGGGGCCCCGTTGTGTGGTTTTCACTGGGGCAGACCTGGCCCTCATTACACTGCTGCCTCTGTTTCAGCTGAGAGCAGGGTAATTCCTCCTGTACCCGGAGATTGTGGGCTGTTAACTCGGTTCTGTTGTGTCCTGGCCATTGTCTTTGGTGCAGTGGACATTCTGGCTACCCCATTCTGGTCTCTGCAGGCAGCTCAGCGTGCTCAGGCTTCTGATGACTACTTTTATTGCTTATTTTATTTTTTTAAAAGGTTTTCACGGAAGAGTTGTTTCTTACATTCTTCCAGACAGAATACAAAACTAGAACCATATTTATTTCATCTATAGAAAGAGCTGGTTGGAAAATAAATAATTATTGATAATTGTGACTGGAGAATGTTGGTTTACTTCAGGGGGGATTTCTGCATTTGAGAGAAAAAAAAAAGTGAATAGTTCTTTCCTTTTCTCTGAGGTGTTTTTAATTGTTAGTCATTTAGAAGTTTACCATCAAGAAGTAAAGGAGACAGGAAATCTTGTTGGCAACAGGAATAAAGCCATTCCCAATCCCATCTCCAACCTAGTGGAACAGACTGAATCTTTCAACTTTAAAAAAGTTGACTGAAAGAACCTAATCCAACCCCAAGAACCCGTGTGATGTCTGTGTTGTCCAAAGCCATATTCTTTTTTCTTGGCCTGTTCTCTTAGTGTGTGGTGGTGGCTGACCTTTCAGACCCTGGTCTGAGGTAGGGTTTTGGTCTGACCTGGCATGTATATTATTATGTAAATGTAAAAGTTGTGGTAATCCACATAGTAATACCACATAAAAGCCTCTCAGATCACTTGAGCCATGGTGCTTTTTTAAACTTGAGAAATAATTGTCCATTTTTTAAAGCTTTCCCTAGTATTATCCGCAGTTATGAAACCACATATAATGTGTGCCAGCTCTCAAAGTCTTAGGAATTTTCTGCAACAAAAATGCTGCTCTACTGACACTCTAGTACATGTCAAAGAAGTAAGGTAAAACTATTAGTATAGGACTTATTAATAACTTCTAGAGAAGAAATGGACATTCACTAAATTGTTAGGAAGAACCCAAAGACTGAATAAAAACTAACATCATTCTTACTTAACAGGGGAGTGGGGATTATTGTGAGAGGGCCTGAGTTCAACTTGAGTGCGAAGTGTCCCAAATCAACTGTGGTTAGTTAGGACTCTGATTAATTCACCTTGAATTCAGTGACAGCTCTGAATTAATCTTCACATTTAGCATTTTAGAAAGCTATTTTATTTTTCAATTAGTACCTGAAACCCAAGCTTTGTTTCTAGGGCAAGGCATGCTCTAAGTGTCATAACCGTAACAAATCAACGCTGTAAGTAAATGCTGGGTTTTAAATCTGAAATACACTTTGCTAGGGCCAAACTAGATAAAAATTTCTGCCAGGGCTGCACTGGGTCTGGTATTGGAGGCTACTGAGCAGTATGTACCTTTAAAAAAGACCCACCTTCTATTGGAATTGAGCTCAATAATGGTAACATTAGAAAACTAAGGCAAACAGGTACTTTGGGGCCCATCCGATACAGCTTTCCCATAATAAAGAGCTGCTTATAATAACATAATAGAATGTTGCTCTTGCCTTCCCTTCAAGATAATTGCCACAGCTGGGGCCTCATTAACTATGAAAGTACTTTTTTTTTTTTTT
>VWZG01004776.1:417483-445123 GCA_013396735.1 Grallaria varia
TGTAGATAAAGTTGCTTCTTTTAAGGATCAGGGAAAAGCTTTCTCTTAAGAAAGTACTCTGAAGAACATTGTGTTTAGCCCTAGCCCAAGGAAAGCATTCGTTACTGTGTCAGTAGCTATAAAAAGTGTCAGACTCATTCGGTGGAAGATGCCAATTTGTCATCTTGAATCTTGTCTTTTCAGCTTGAATTACTTACTAGCTCCATTACCATCTTTGTCCTGTAGTTGTTCCACTGTTCATTTTTTTTTCTGTATTAAAAGTAGAACATTGTGCTAGCGAGCTAGAAGATGTAATGTTGCATAATGTGAAATTTCATGAATTTATGTGGATGTTCTCAGTTCTGAGGGATGTGGCAGGCTGTTGTTGAATGAGCGTCTTTTAATCATTTGGGGAAAACACGTCATTTTGCAGCTTGAGATAAAATGTGTAAGCAGTCATTAAAGAGAACATCAGCAATCAGTGTAATTGTCAGTCCTCAGGACAAAACCAAAGAAATAAGTTTGTCATTTTTAGAGAAGTTTGGTTGATCATAGGTGTTTTTCTTTTTTTTTTTCTTTTTCCTTTTTTTTTTTGGCAAGCCTTATAGAAACAAGACAGAGTGAGGTTCCATATAATTCTAAAATTAAGGAGTTGGAAAAAAGGGTGGATTTGCCTTACAGTCTGTAAAGTGTGAACACCTGCTTGCAATTAAACAAAGTAAAACAGGCCCATTGCTAAGGCTGCAGGTGGATGCTGTTCCTAAAATTATCCTGTGCTTGCCAGCTCTGTATTGCAAAAATGTTGCAAAGTTTAATGAGCAGAGTTTATGACGCTGATAACGCTTCTCAAGTCAAGACTAAAATTTCATAGGTTTTTATTGAGGCAGAATGTCTTCTATCGGTGCAGACTTTGATTCCAAGGGGGCTGAGAGGACAGTGCTATGCTGATACTCTTATTTTTTTTGCTCTTCCCCTGGTGTACAGGACGGGGAGTAGCAAACAGGCCGGGTGTTCTGCCCTGGCTTTAGATAGGAGCATGTGGAAACATGTCCAGAATGGCACTGAAATGCTGCATCCCAGTACTTCTCTCCTCCTCCCCAGCTGGTTTTTAACATTGCATAACTAATTATGTAGTTTACATTGACTTTAGCGCTTTTGTTTTACAATGCCAACCTCAGTCACTGCTGCAGTACTTAACATCTTAACCTAAAAACCAGAGGCTTGGCTGTTTGAGGGAGACAGTCCACAGTGTGTCAATCTTGGCAATATGCTTAATGTTTTGATAGTGTGGGTTGTGGCTTCTGGAGATAATTTTTATGACTTGCTTCTGTCTGATAGGGTTTCCTTTGGAGTCTGATGTCTCTTTTCTGAGTTTTGAGACCAGATTTACTGTTGTTCTAAGACAGTTGTTCTCGAGGTGTTACAACATGCTCGGTGTTTTGGTTGTCTTCTAGAAGTGTTCAAGTTTTTGAGTTGGTTAAGACACTTGAAACAGATGAATGTTTTCTGGCGTATCTAGTGAATTTAAAATACATGATCAAATAAAGCTGGGCACATATTGACAGGTCAGTTTAAGAAACTACTGTTTAGGGAATTTAGCATCTCTCTCTGCTGGTGGTTGCTGCTACCCACTGTGGTTGTCATTCTTAATCAGCACCCAAATTCTGCCTTGTTGCTAAGTCAAACCCATCTTCCTTGCCAAGTTTAAACTAAGCCATCAGTTTTGCAATGAGTTGAGGCAGGCACATGTGCTCCATCCCAGCAGCTCCTGTGGAGGTTGTTGCCCTCTGGGTGTGACTTTGGTAGAGGAGAGAGCAGTGATTTATAGTGCCCCACATTATTTTTTCATGATAGATGTATGCCTTCTGTCCAAAGTGCGTGTTTTGGTATCTCACTGGGAAATAAGATACTGGAAAGGGGAGTCTGTGGCTGGGTTTAAACTATCCTCAAAATCTTTTTATAAACAATTTTTGGCAGACGGCCTCAATGTCATGTTACTGCTTTTCCATACCAACTTGTTACTGTGGATGGAGCTTCTTGCAGATACTCTGTTCTTTGTGAATACCTCTTACTCCTTCTGCTCTGTTTTTGTTTTCTCCTTTTGTTTTTTTTTTTTTTTTTCATCCTGTGTGTTTACTCATCTTGCAGGATAAAAATAGAGAGAAAACATCTAGGCCCTCAGAAGCAATGTGGCCATCACAGGCCAAGGCCAAATCAGAAGTTTCTGTAAGTCATTCGTGTTAGGCTTGTCCTCTGTGGGAAAGGAGCAGTGTGGGGAGAAAAACAATCTACAGAGATGGAAAATCACAGTGTTAATAAACGGATTGTGGTTTAACTCCAGCCCACACCTTTGAATAAACGTCCTGTTGTTGCCTCTTTAATTGAAAGGACTGGGCAGGTGGGGGTTATCTGCTCAAGAGGCGGGTCAGAGAGAGGCTTTGCCTCACATCTGGTTG
This sequence comes from Grallaria varia, assembly GCA_013396735.1. Taxonomy (NCBI): domain Eukaryota; kingdom Metazoa; phylum Chordata; class Aves; order Passeriformes; family Formicariidae; genus Grallaria; species Grallaria varia. The sequence continues at coordinate 419,919 of VWZG01004776.1, forward strand.
TTGCAGCTTCTCTCAGTTCTTGTCAGCTTTTATATATGCACCTGGCTGGTTGGGACTCCATGTCCTTGAAGAGGAAAAACAATGCTCTGTTTAATTTGGCAGGGAAAATTGAGTATCCAGGATGAAACTGAGAAGGGCTGTGTACCAGACCTGTGCCTTGAAGGACATTGTAGCGTGTGTGGTGTCCAGGAGTAGGTTCTCAGACATTTTGTTGCCAGTGAGTGTTATTTAGCTGTGCAATTTCTGTTTCCTCCATTAGACTGATGTGTGGCAGCTTGGAAAGGATGACTGAATTAATGAACACTTTGAAGCTCAAGCATTTCAGCCTTAAGAAAAATTGGACTGTAATGTATCTAATCTCAAAAGCTGTGCTCTCTTTTCAAATGGAGTGCAAGCATCTTATTTTTGTTTGTCTTAATCTGTAATTTTGTCAGTTATTAGAGTTGCATGCTTTGAAAAATGTTAATAGTAGTTGAATGTAGGTATGATGGAACAAAATAAGAAAAAAAAGAACTTTTGTAGCAGTTTTAAGTGAAAATATAGTTACTTAGAATATGCTTCTTCAAAAGAAATTCCACTATCTTACAGACAGGTGGAAGGAACAGGCTGCCAAGGTCACCGAGGACCTGGGAAAAACTTTTCAAAATATTATTTTGACAGTGGGTCGCAGTTCTTAGAAATCTGTCATGGGGCTGAGTTGGTGGCTTATGTAGATTAACAGACTGTGAATGCTGCATAGTTTCAGCCTTGGGAATACATCAGCACTCTGGGAACAAAGCAGTGTAACTTGTCCCTGCTTTTTTCCTGTTGAGATATCAGGTTGTATGGTATCACTGTTGAGGAGACCTGGACCAACTGACAAACTCAGTCATGACCCAAATGACTGTTTCTCCAAAGCTTTTGTCTGTTCAACTCCTGAGCCTGCAAGCTTTTCAGGAACAAAGCTGGCTTTATCCAGTCTGCTCTTAAGCACATGCTGTGTGGTAATATTACTGTACTTGCATTGTGCTTCATTTTTCTTTATGTTTTAAGTCATTTCAAAATGCACAGTTTCAAATTTCTCTTATGCCTCTTCCCTAACTGCTCCCTTGTTCCAGCAGATTTAGCATCTTTGCTAAAAAGAATAAAAGAGCCTGGAAGTATTGCATTCTTTGGTTTTTTTTTTTTTTTTTCAGTTTTGTAAGTGTTATGGTTTAATCCCAGCCAGCAACCAAGGACCGTGCTGCTGCTCGGTCACTCTCCCACCAGCAGGATGGGGGAGAGAATCAGAAGGATAAAAGGTAGAAAACTCATGGGTTGGGATAGAGACAGTTTGGTAGGGAAAGCAGATGTGCACACAAACAAAGCCACACAGGGAATTCATTTGCCACTTCCCGTGGGCAGGCAGGTGTTCAGCCATCTCCAGGAGAGCGGGGCTCTGTGACACGTAGCAGTTATTTGGGAAGACAAACGGCGTCACTCCAAACCTCCCCCCACTTTATATACTGAGCATGACTTCATATGGTCTGGAATATCCCTTTAGTCAGTTTGGGTCACCTGTCCTGGCTGTGTCCCATCCCAACTTTCCATGCACCACCAGCCTCCTCGCCAGCATGGCAATACAGAAAGCAGAGAAGGCTTTGGCTCTGGGTAAGCCCTACTCAGCAATAAGAAAAACGGCTCTATTATCATCCCTGTGTTCAGCACAAATTCAAAACTCAGCCCCATACCAGTCACTGTGAAGAAAATTAACTGTCTCAGCCAAAACTAACACAAGAAGAAGAGTCTTACGCTAAAAAGAATCTAGAAAAACTCCTCTGTCCCATGACCATTTTTTTTTGTTTGTTTTTGTTTCACAAAACACATCTGTGTCTTCCATTACTGCTTGTCCTGTGGGATTCTGTAAGATTGCACCTGAGGGGGAAGGCTGCCATCCCAAGGGGTAGAGAACTAGCTAGTTATGTATGGAAATTTATTGTTGACACTTGTTTCTCTCCTCTCAGTGCAGTTTTTTGCAGTGTCAGACATGCAGCTCAAGTTTTGTGTAGTTAGTGTAATGAACTAAGGAAATATTTGTGTTACATCCTTGAATGTCACCTGTAGAAACTTGGTCCTCCATTTAACTGTACTTTGCTGAGGGCCTATTGCAAAACTGAAGGAGATTTGGACCTAGTGAGACAAGAGACCATGGCTCAAGAAGAACTGAAATGTGTTCTCGGACTCATCGACCTGTTACAGAGCCCAAGCACCTGAGGACTGATGCCATTATCTTTAGGTAGTGGTCGAGTAGTGTAACCTGCTCTGAGGGCATTGACGACTAGAAGTGCCTTCCTGGAGGGCTGAGATCTGATACCAAGCTGATTGGAAGATCCATGAGAGGTTGTGTCTGATTGACCTAACAGAAAATGCATTTGGCTGTGTGTATGCAAATATTGCACAATACCTGTAGTATGTGATATCCTAGATGCAAATATTATTTGTAAATTGTAGCTTTGAGACTCAACAGTCATTATTTTCTTCATTCACTTCTCAGGAAATTTTGTATTTCCTTTCCTAACTCCAGTAAAAACTTTCATATATCTGTAATTGGAATGTGTCTTAGGTATGAGTTCCTCTTTTTTATTTACAAAAATACCTTACATTTTGGTACAACATAATTTGTGTTGTATATGGGGCTTTTTTTGTTTTACTGCTGCTATAGGTTCCTCCTATAGGTCAGTCCTGAGAATCTTACTATAGCGGACATGGTTTGCATGTGCAAGTTAAATGTAGTTTCACATACATGGGTAATTTTTTGATATGAACAAAAAAGGCAAGCTGTGTCTAGAGAAGTGGTTTTGTGAGCAGCTTAGGGCAAGCCCTTCACCTTTTAATATCTTTCTTTCCATCACTATTTAAGCTGTTGCCTCAAATTTGGGGACATCTGTCTGTTAAGCATTTTGTGAATATTGAGACATCACAGAGAAGTGTTGTGTATCAGTCCCTTCTGTATTAGGGGAGACCGCACCCACTGCTCTTTTTCTGGAGTCATAGTTTGAATTGAGCAGTAGTTATAAACTTCTCTTATCCTCTTCAAGTAAGTTAACTTAATATTGAATCTGATAGGAGGATGTGGCATATTCTCCTGCCCTCATGTGTTGGACATTTCAGTATGGTGGGCATGGCAGTCTGAGTTCAGAAAGCAGCTGTTCTGCCTTTGCCATGCAAATAATTCAAATGGAAATTTAAGTCAGCAGTTTGGCTTTTCTAAGGTTTATAGCAATTCGTCTTTCACTTTTTTATACAGTATCCACATGTGAAGAAAAGCAGGTATGCCAACCTTGCTCTAACACTTGGTGTACATACTGCAATCCACTTCAGATTTGTAAAGTTATTGCAAAGCTTGCTTCATTGAGGAGTTTTTATTTTCCCTCACTGAACCTTTTGTTTGTAGTTCTTTAAATGAAAGTGCTTACAGAAAAGATGGCTTTGATACCTTCTTGAAAATTAGTTTGGCATTATTACCATAGATGCATTTAAAAATACAATTTGGAATTAAGATGTAAGTCAAGAAAAGTAGCAGTGGGTTTTTTTGGCTGGAGGAAGCAACTGGATCACATTTGCAATTAATCTGATAGTGCCTCCCCGACACTTCTCTCTGGTACAGGGGAAAGTTTCTCTAAGTGGAATTTAACTGTGTTTGTAAGCAACATATAGGAGAAATGAGTAATCAGAGCCCCTCCTGAAATGAAAGTTTCTGATGCCACAAAAATGTCAAGTAAGAGCCAAATATCAACATTTATTTCAATTTCAGTCCTTTTATAAAAAGATTTTTTGTGTGTGCTTTCTGTTCCTGTAGTGATAGCTCTGGTTTCCTTGCTTTTAGGATCTTTAAGACTTGTGAGCAGACAAAAGGGATTGTATCCTTTTGATGTTTTGGATTTGGTAGTAAATCCTTGTCAAGAGAATTTGTTCCTTTAAATGTAAAGAGCGTTATCTTTTGAGTGAGGACGCTGTTCTTCATAGATTTTTTTTTTTCACCCCCGCTCCTGAAGCTCTTTCTTTCAGTTTCTCTTTTAAATATAGAAAATTCATATATTTTAGTAGTGGTCAGGAGGTCATCTCACATTTCGTGAGGACATTATTGAATGGCCTTATTGAAACGTTGCTTCCTAGATGCTGTTATTAGTGTGGTAGCTGAGAGAGGTATGAGCAGCTGCCGAGTTTTGTTCCGAGTGCCTGGATGGGTGTGTTGGGGTGGCATTCCCAGGGTGACAAGCAGAGACACTGGAGGATGCCAGGAAGGGTTTTTGATTGGAAAATAGTTACTAGGTCAGTGGGTTGTGATTCTATCTCTTCTCTCTGTCTCCCTTCTGGGAGGTCTTAGTAGTGTGTCTTTTCAGGTGGTTCTTGCCATAGCCACCAGAAATTGCTGCCTGCTTCACCTCATCTGATGTCTTCAGCTGCCTGTTCTGGTGAAAATTTATAAAGCAAACTTATGTGAATGTTCTAGTTTGACTATTCAGGATGAGGTCCAATAGGCATGGGTTTTAGCACTTGCTAGCATGGAGACATGCTCAGTGTTCCTAAGAGAGTTTGGGATAGAGCTTCTAGGACAGAATAAAGGCTGAACCAAGTCCTCTGAAGTATGTACCTCTGATTCCTTGCTGCGCTGTGGAAAGTTATGGTTTATATTTTTAAAATAATTTTTCCTTTGTTTTCATGTCTACCATTGGTTTTTTTCCTACCTAGTAGCAGTTTATTGAGTAGGAGTAATTTACTGAAAGAGCAAGAGCAGAACGAATGCTGTCTGGTGATGGCATTGCCACAGGCCACTGATGGTACAGAGGGAGAGGATTCTCTGCTGGGAAGTTAATGAAGAAAACAGTAGGAATGTTGTTCCTAGGCTTTTATCTTCCTTTTCTTTCCCCAGAGTAAACTGCAATCTCTCCTGGTTGCACCCCTCCATTGCAAAACCTTAAGTGTTGCCAATGTCAGTTGAATTTTTAGTCACAGGAGAACAATTAGAGGAGAAAAAGACAGGGCTTTTGTAGCAACTATAAAATAGCTGATGGAATACATTGATGTCAATAATTAGGAATGTCAGGGAGAAGACAGCATGTCAGTTCTCTTCTGTGGAGGGAGTTGCTGGGGTTTCTCTCTTGCTTGTTTCTTTTGAAGTCACTTGCTTATTCCCAGTTGTTCTGCTTCCAGAGAGGGACCCATTATAATGCTCTTTAGTGCAGTTTCCCTCAGCCTTTTCAGGTGAAGGATTCTCTAACCTTTTCCAGGAAAAAAAAATCCATACTGTTTTGTGCAATGTCGTAATATTGCTGTGATATTATTGAGTGAATTTATGCATTTGTTTTCCTTTTCCCCTGTGTTTTTGAGTTTGCTTAATCCTGTTAGGTTTGCTTTTCTCAAATTGCCTTTCGATGCTGTGTGGACTTCTCATGGTTTTGGATCAAAGCCCATGGGAATGTTTCAGTGGTATGTGCCGTATAGGGAGCTGAGAATTCCTTGGTGTAAGTAAACAGTTCAATTCAGTTTTGTTTGTTTTCTTAAGTTACAATGATGTCTGTCTGTGAGCTAGTTTAATGTTTGTTTTCATTTCAGGAAGATACATAGTTACTGTTGTACATGGATAATGAATGTGAATGGAGGGAATTGAGAGTTGTTGTTCTGCGTCTAAATAAAATGAAGCACGTCTGTCTGGCAATGACTAATCCCTCTGCATACTGTTAGTGATATGAAATAGTTAAAGAATTTCCTTTTGACCTGAATTCCTGCTTTGCCCTATGCTCCTGCAGTGAACAGCTTGGTGTGGTAGGGATTCTTGATAGCAAGAAGCTCCTTATTTAGGGTTGCCACTAGAAAAACCCAGCAGAAAGATCTGTGTCACCAGGAAAACCAAAGGTGAGTTTGCTCAGCCAAGTCACAACCCATTTTAAAGTCCTGGTAATGACTTCCTGTGTTCTATTTGTAGCATTGCTTTTTTTTTTTTTTTTGTTGGGTAGAGTATGTACACTTTAAAACACATTAATAGATTAGTCTTAAAAATAAATAAACAACCTCTTAACCTATATAGCTTTTAAAAAAAATCCAAAGTGCATGAAGCATTTTAGATGGTAACCTTTCAACATGCTGGGAAGTAGGTTGGGCTGCTAGTTCTGTTTACGGATGGGTGAAGTGAGAGGCCAAGTGATTAGATAGGATTGCACATCAAGACTTCACTGGAGAAGGAGTTAGTTATTAGCAGGCCCTGCCATTTAGCCCTATTACCTGTGCATTAGCATATTTTGTTTTGTATGATAACTTGGAGATGTTGGGATTGTATTGTGAATTGTATGACAGTTTCAGACTGCCCATTCAATTCCCTAATCAGTGATTCCCAAACCAGAACTGTTTTGGTGTAGGTGCATGCAAATTTGAAGATAGATGTGTTGGACGTTAAAGGCTTGATTTTATCATGCAGTCATGTTAAATGTTCCAGCGAGGCGGTGAATGCATCTGTTTGATTCCTTGTACGATAGGGTGCCATGTCAGAATTAGGAATGTGTGGGCTTCTGTTGGATGGAAATGTACCCCAGATCTAGGAGTTGGTTCCAGAGGTACATCTAGTCAGTCAATAATCTACAGACGCTGTACTAGTCACGGTACAGTGGCTTTGGCTTGGCTTATCCAAACCTTGCCTTGTGTCTAGCGGTTCTTTCTGGCTCAAGGTGCAGGGCCATCCCACCATGAGCACGTGCTGACCCTGCTGCTGGTCCTGACACTGTCCCCTGGCTTAGTCCTGCCTCTCTGCTGCTGCTTGCTGCAGTCTGCCTCAGACACAGGCATAGCCAGCTGCACGCTTTCAAGCTCACTGCCAGTTGTGGCTCCCTTTTCTCCTCTTCCTATCTCACAGTGACCCTACCCAACTCGGTCTCTGTCTTAACAGATGGTTTCTACTGACACCAGTCCTAAATTTAGCCCTAAATTTTTCCTTCTGGACCCATCTTTAGTCCTAATTTGGTGACTGCAGCCTTTAGCAGATACAAGCCAAGAAAGGAAATTTTCCCTGCTCATGCTAATATCTTTCATCATCTGGCAAACCTCTGCTGAACCCAGCAATGAGTATTCCTACTGGCTGCTACCCAGCCCTGAAAGTTATTGGCTGAATTTTTGTTTCCTTCTTTTTCTATGTGTTGACAGTGGTAACTAATAACAAAACAAAACAAAAAAATAAAAGGATTAAAAAGCCTGCAAGTGAATCCTAGCTCGAGTCTTGCCCTAACACAAAGCAGGTGGCTCCCACTGAACTGCTAAATGATGCATGAACTAAATCTTACTTGGTTCCATTGTTTCACATTGGTTAAATATGGTCAAGTGAATCTTGGGAAAGGAGGAGTGAAGATTATAAAATGTATGTAAACACCAGTGTGGCCCGTGTTTACACCAATGGGAAAGAAGATGACAAAATGAGGATCAGAAGCGAGTTGGGGTTTTCACTGGCAACAGTCTGCTTAATTATAAGTTGCCAATAGTTACCAAGTTTTCAATTTTTAAGGTAATTTGGTATTAGTATCACTTACCTTATAAAGCATTTTCTTAAGCTCTGTTACTAATTTGGAGAATAGGATAGTTCTGCTCTGAGTTGACATCAGACTAGGAATGCAAGAAGACTGTTTATGCAGAGGTTCCCATTTGCAGAGGTTCCTGCTGTGGTATTGAGACAGATAGCAAGGGAAGATTCCCCTCCCATAACCTTATATGTGAAAGAAAATCAGTGCTTTTCCTTTCCTTTTGTATCCATATAGCCAATTGTCTCTTCTGTCTTGATGGCACTGTGTTTAAAGTTTTAAATGCAGAGGGATTATATAATGATTTTATATATATTTTACTGAGAGAAATTAACTCTGTTGGGACCAGGCTGTAATTAGGAATTCCGTTTATTTTCTGTCCTTGGTTCTGTATAATCTATGCAACTGTGAACATGATTCAAAACTTACTGTACTACATTTGTCAGAGGTTCCTACACTGGTCTTTGGTATGTTTTACTTTGTTTTGATATAGATTGCTGTGATGTAGAAATAGGGGGGGATCAGCTTGGCTTTATTTTGTGTTTGTTATTGCTTACTCTATACTCTAAATAAATGTGAGATCAAATAACTTGTTTTAAAAGAGTGGGCTGTGCTGGCGAAAAGCCATAACGTTGTACAGTGAATTTTGGCCACAGGAACAGAGCAGTCCTCTCAAAGGAGTGAATCTGGTCTTATTTCTGTTTTTCTTTAAATGTTTCTTTCTCTTCAGACTTCTGTCTCTTGACATCCCAGGGCATCTCTTCTTCCTCTTGCATCACCCCACAGCTATACAGTAGTTTTGTGAGAATGCTTGTTGTCAGTAACATATATTAGTACAAATTGCACTCCCAGCTTTAAATGTGCCCTTAAAGAAGCAAAGATGGAAAAAGAAACAAGCATTTGAGAGTACTGAGACCTGTGTTCACCTAGACACACACTTGTGTTCTTAGTCTCGCACACTCTACGTGTGAAACTGTGATGGTAGAAGATAGAAAGGCCCTGCTGGAGCTTCCACAGGAAAAGCTAATGATGCCTTGCAGCACTGGGCCTGGGGTTAGGTGTTATTTCTTGCTGCAAGTGCAACCTCCCTTGTGTCTGGTTAATACAACTTCTGTTAAGGGACAGAGCCTGTCAGTGAGAGACTTTGTCCTGTCTAAAGGGTTTGGTGCCAAGTCTCAGGCACTACAACTCTCTCCTCCTTCTTGACCTTTTTTCCACCTGCCTCTCCACCTTGGCTTTCAGTACTTCAGTCTGTGGTTTAATGACACCATATCTTGGGTGTGATGATAGTTTGTATATTTTAATGGCTTTCATGCTGTATATATTTGAATTTCAGCGTCACCACGCTCTTGGTATATCACCTGTCATTAGTACAAATTGGTTTGCCATTAGACCCTGGATGTAGGGACGTCTCATACAACCTGTACGTGACCAAGGACTACAGAGCTGTGCCTCCTGCTGTTTGCTCTTGTGTATCCTTGCAGAACGTTTGCTTTCTCTGCCTGGTCTGCCTCTTCTCCTGAAAGATACAACTGTCATTTCTATTTAAACAATTGTTTGTATAATCTCTCCTCTGCACACTGAAGCAAAGGAGTTGAATCATAAATTATCACGGAACTATTGTAAGGTCTCTGAGGAAAAGTGGGTATTGTTCTCTCCTTGCATGTGTGAGGCTGCAGCATGTATCCATTATACTGGATTCTTACTTAATCAGATGGGCCAATATGCTTCTCCTTGAATAATTTTCCTTGTACTCTTAAGTTAGACATTTATGCTTGAAATACTGCCGGAACATTTAATTATTTTGGATGGGTATTTCTGGTAATATGAATAATGTTCATGTTGTGTTCCTGTGAACTGCCACTGGTATTTGTGTATGTGCTTGTGTGTTGCATCCTAGGTTATAGTTCTTCTGTGCTTTATTTTCGTAATGAAAGGAATAAACATCCACTAACTAGAAAAACTTGTAATTCAGTCCATATAGCTTCTTTGATATGCTGGCCCTTCCTAAACAGGGTTGTTATCTGAATTGCAGGATTTAAAGCTGAGGGCAGAATAGCCTGAAGCACTCTGTCAAACTAATACAGAAGCCTTCATAATTGGTACAATTAAAACCAGTCTAATTTCTGTAGCAGTCATCATGTAGAAAGCAAACCTCATACATTTGATTGTAAACATGACAGGCAGTATTTCTTACACATCATGGGTCACTGAATTCCTGACAGTCCTCACAGGGGCTTGCTGGCCAGTGATTATTTATGTGGAGTAATTTATTGGGAAAAACTGTCAGCAAAACTACAAGCCTCAATTGAGCTGGGTTAGATTTGTTATACACCATGGCCTCCACTAGGGCTTTGGCAAGTCCACCTTTCCAGAATAATGTGAAAGACTTTGTCAAGCTGTCTCTGATAATTAGATTTGACATGGCTAATACCTGAAATACAGGCAGGACAGTCATGTGGCCAAATCACGGCTTGTCAGCAGTGAATGTGTTTGTATTGAGTGGCCTGTGTTGTTTTTGTGAAGGGAGCATTGCATAAAGAAGATCTAGAAAAAATTCTGTAGATGCTCGGTCCATTCTGTGTTGAAATAAAAAGGTTATAGTTCTTCTGTGCTGTTATTTATATGTTTAATTAGAGCATGAGCATGTTCCTTGTTTGATAAGCAGCTGTGCAGACATTGTAAAATACTGCAAACAGGTTGAGTATCTGATAGGCACATCCTGTGACTATGCTGTCAACCCTTCCTAGTGCTGAGGTGCAGCAACGTTTAACCATGTATCTTTTTAGTTTACTCTTTTTTGTTATTTTTTTTTAAATGGATTATAATGCTGGGTTATGTAAGACTGTCATGCAATGTATTAGGTGCTGCTGTTGCTTTCTTTAATGGCAGGGGAGGGAATCAATTTAGAAACAGAAAGCAGCTAAAGCGTAAGTGTGCAGGAGTGTCCTTGTGCGTGATTGCTGAAATTATGGATAATGTGACCAAGATAATCTAACTTTTGCATTGGATAAAATAATTTAATCCTGCAGCAACCTGAGATTTCTATTGGCATAATTTCTGCAGAATAAATATTCAATGTGCAAATCCTGACTTTTAAGTTTAAGAAAAAGCATGAAAAACTCTTTTCTATTCCCTTATTGCCTTTTTGTGATCTTTAGATCAAAATTTTCTCAGAAATGAAAATATATTTCGCTTGCTAATAAGTTAAAGAGAGCTTCATCTAAAGCAATTCAGATGGAAATTGATATCATAAGCAAATTCTCAAGGGAGATGCTGGGAAGATAATTGCATAATGCATTCTGAAGTAAAGTGTCTTTTCTCCTTTCCTTTAAAAGAACTTTACTTGGCCATGCTTTGTTGCTTTCTAGCTTAAAGACTTTCTTAATTTTCATTTCCCACTATCAGAGGAAAAGTCTTTCTGCATTTCTGTGGCAAACAGGCTAAATGGATATAGTCAGAAATAGCTGTGGTTGCTTTCAACCAAAGGTGGCTGGTTGTTCAGTTGTCTCCACGATTCTTTTGTCTGCTTTTTAATTTGGTTGACTGTTCCTTCTTTTCTAGCTTCGAAGAAAAGTTCACGGTTCAGGGAAAGAAGAAATGGAAACAGTCAGTGGCATTTTTCTTAATTGCACAATCCTGCAGGTAGCAGAAGTCGCACAGGTTGAGGAAAAACAACTTTGCCTATTTATGTTTTGCTTGGAGCCACGAAGTGGAATGTGAAATTCATGAGTTGAAAGAAACTTCAAATATACAAAACACAAATTTGAAAAAAAAAGTGGTGAGCTTGTGACTTGCATTATCTGTAGTTTCTTTTTTTCTTTGGTATTTCCAGTTTTCTCAAGCTTTGGACACAAAGAGAACTTGAGTGTCTGTGGCAGAAACCCATTTGAAGGCATAAAGAACGCCAAAAGAAAGCTAGATTTGCAGGTATCTAAAGCAACTTCCAGCTCATAGCCTGGCTTTGTCACACCCTGTTCTTTATTATGCAAATCTGGCTGCTGGATTGCTTTGGTGCAGTGCTGTGCTATGAGCAGACAGAGGTTCTTCTGGTCCAGCTGATAGGAGATTATAGTTGAGCTTCACTCCAGAAGTGTTAATTCTGCTTTATTAAGTCATGCTCTTTCAAATAACTAGAAGATAAACTGGAACAAATGTTTGTACCTTATTCTTATTTGGTCTATTTGGCCGTATCAGAGCATATTATTTAAGTTGTATCACAGGAAGTGGTACTGTGATGTTATTTTGTTTTCCCTAGTGTATTGCTCAGTCTCTTGTTTTTTTCCTTTGTTGTCTTTTTGTTTCTCTCTGCTTTCTGTGATGTTGTTAGACTTGTTTGTTTTTTTAACCGAGTATAAAGCAAACTTAACAGGGAAAAGATGTTTCTTAGTAGTATGTAAATATTAGGTACTGAAGTGATTATCCATGACAGAATTAGTTCTACAAAAAATGTTAGAATAATATTTATACAAACTTCAGCACTTTTTTTCCCCCTGAAGATGGCTAGATATCCTGCACAGTGCTATAATGCCTTCTGGTTTTGGCAGTTCATACTTAGCTAAACTGTCCACTCTAAAGACAGTGAGAAGAATGGATAGGGAAACATTGCCTGATGCCTCATGAAATTTCCCTCCCCCCAACTACTGGAATCATATCATTACCACAGAAGATGATACCAACATTCCCTATGTCCTTTAACTATTAAAGAGGATATAGTGAACCTGTGACATAGCATGGTATGCAAGAGTGGAAATAGTGACAACTTCTGTCTCTAGTGAAGGGCTAATGCTTAGAAAATACTGGAGGAAATTCAGGTGTGGCTGTAAGTTAAACTGTTTCCAGGTTTCATAGATCCAAAGCACCTAAAATAACCCCTTATTTGATAAGTTGTTAAAGTTTTTAATAAATATAGTCTGATTTATCTCACATGGTTGCACAATGTGAATGTGACTTGATGGGCATGTCTTCATAGCATGATGCAGAATTTGGCAGTTAGAGGATTAAACATCATCTTAGTTGCTTGTGATCTAGGTCAGACACAAATCTGGTGATCTGGATAATAAATCCCCCAACTGTTGACAGTTACCATGCAGTGGATCTTTGGTGTAAATTACAGCTCCGCATGTTTGTCTAACGTTATGTAGAAGTGTAGAGTTGCAGCATCATCAGTTTTTGTTCTGTTGTATTATTCAAAAGACCTTTAAAACAATTCTTTTAGAATGTTATGGTGAAATACAGCCAAAAAATCAAACAAAATTACACATGACACCTTACTATGAGGTTAAAAGTTTGGTTGCTTAACATTTAAAAAGCATGAAGAGTAGTGATGAGGATCCTAATTTTTATATGTAGTTGAAGCTATTGCTTCTTTAATTGTGCTGTAGAATCGACAAGGTGAAGATTTATAGTGGGTATCTATTTCTTATAATGGAAGAACTGATTAAATATGTTACCGTTCTGCCTCCAAGTTGCACTGGAATTACACCAGTGTCTGTAGACTGATTTTCCTGAAAAGATAGATCCCTCCATCCTCAAAGTTCTATTTTATCATTTTATAGATGTCTTTTCCAAGCTTTTAATTGTGATTTTGTGTATATTTGCAGTGTACTTCTACCCACTGTTCTAAAACCCGGATATTTAAGACTCGTAGGTTATACTCCAGTGCAATAGGTGTACCCTGTTTCATTACCAGTGTACCTGTAGCAGAAGTGGTGAAAGTAAGATGTAGTGACCTGAATAGATGAGCCTGTTATTCCGTAATAGGCTTTATCCTGCTGATAAGAGGCTGAGGTACCTTCCTGTGTAATAGCTGGGGCGCAGTGTGAGTCAGCGACTTTGTTCAAGTCTATTCATGGGCTGGAACAGGAAACAGAGTCTCTCGAGCCCAGTTCTATTGCCTTGTTCATGAAGCCAGTTTGTCTAACTCAGTGTATTTATTTCTACTTTTAAACACAATTTATGCCAAGATAGTTGAGTACTGGTAGATATGCACTACTTTATTTATTTATTTATTTATTTTCTCGTGGCTTTTCATTTGCATGAAATCATTACTCCCTGCTCCTTCAAAATTCTTGCCTAACCACAGCTCTTTTTAGCTTGGGCTTTTCCTAAGGTTCCAGTGTATGTAAGCTAGGCAGGTAGTTTGCAGCTGGGAGTGTGCTGAGTGACTTGTGACACTCAGTGTGCAGGTACCATTTTGATCTGGGCAGAAGGTATGTCCCAGTGCTGTGGCAAGGCTGCAGCCTGCCCAGGAGCTCTCAGCCATATGGTGTGTGCACAGGACACTGATGTGTGCGGCCTGTGCCAGTTGCTGAGCCACTATAAATTATATAATCAGAGTCTTCCTTTGTGTGTGTCTTGCTGTGGGTTCGTGACTTGTCTTTAACCAGCAGCAGGTTGGACTTGCTTCCTGTTTGAATCCAGTCTTCCTTGCAGTGCTGCCACATCAATTTGCTCTTGTGGTTTCCGAAAGGATGAGTGTGGTGTGTTTGCTTCCTCCATGTGTGCTGTGTGTCCTTGGCGGTTCTTTTCCCATAGGTGCAGGATTTGCACAAGCCCAGGGATGGGCATTTGCATGTTGTTTCATTGTGGAGTTAGGTTTGCACTTGGGGGAAGTAGCAGAAATAAACATAGTGCTGTCCATTGATCAGGGATTTAGGTGCTGTTTGTTGAACATGCAGCTTTGCTTTAATTACCAACTCACTGGTTCTAATACTCAATCTTTCTTGGAAAATAAATACCATTGATGTCATGTGTACATGCTGTATGTCACAAAATAGTGCCTCAGTGTTTGGAAAAAAAATAAAAAAGAAAAAGTTGTTTTGGTTTATTTAAAATCTATTTCACACATCATCATCTAACATTACTAACAGGGTTGGGAGTGATGGATACAAAGACTTTGAGATGCCTTATGAAATAATGGTTTGGGGTGCTAACTGAATAGCCACTCTTCTGCATGCATTTCAGCCAATTATGTTTCTGCCCTCTGGGAAGGGAATTCTGCGTTTCCAACTGCTGTTTTTGTTTGTACAAAATGCACTGTCAAGTTTTCCGCAATGTACTTTTGGAAATACTTGGTGAACCAGGGCAGAGAGGTTTTATTTCTGTGTTGGCCTTTTTCCAGCTCAAATACTCAGCAGTCACAAGTGCAGGGGTTATCATGCTGGTTTGAACTTTGTTCTGGCTTTTGGATGTGTTAAATGCTCCAGGATCAACATGACAGCAGTTAATGAAAGTACAGGTCATCAGTGTTTAGTTTTGAAGTGGGAACTGGCTGTTCGAGGGGAGATGTATTTCCTGTTACTTCATAATATGGAAGCAAAGGAGCTGGCTGGACTTCTGTGTTCTGCTCTTCAGAGCTGCAGGCCTGCTTTCACCTGGAGGAATTGGTTGAGGAAAGTGAGGAAGAGCTGGATGGTCTTTGACATTTTGTGGTGCAAGTGTAGTTCAAGATGCTGATAAGTGCAGCACTGTGCCGTGTACCTCTGGATGCCCTATCTAAGTGCTTCTCATGTTTGTGTCATGCCTAGGTGATATCTTCCAGTTTCATAAAAGTAAGATGAAATATGACTGGGCTGCATGAAAAGCAGTGTGTCCAGCAGGCGGAGGGAAGTGATTCTGCCCCTCTGCTCTGGTGAGACCCCACCCGCAGTGCTGCATCCAGCTTTGGGGTCCCCAGCACAGGAAAGACATGGACTGTTGGAGCAAGTCTACAGAAGGGCCACCGAGTTGATTAGAGGGATGGAGCACCTCTCCTGTGAGGAAAGGCTGAGAGAATTGGGATTGTTCAGCCTGGAAATGAGAAGGCTTGGGGGAGATGTAATTGCAGCCTGCCAGTATTTGAAGAGGGATTATTTATGAGGGCATGTAGAGACAGGACAAGAGGGAATGACTTCAAGCTGAAAGAAGGCAGGTTTAGATTGGATGTTAGAAAAAAATTCTTTACTGTGAAGGTGGAGAGGTGCTGGCACAGGTTGCCCACTGAAGCTGTGGATGGCCCATCCCATGGAAGTGTTTAGGGCCAGGTTGGATAGGGTTCTGAGCAACCTGGTGCAGTAAAAGATGTCCCTGTCCATGACTAGAGTTTGGAACTGGATAATTTTGTAAGTCACTTCCAACCCAGGCCATTATATGATTCTTTGAAGTATAATGCTGTGATAGTGAAATAAAGCATAACTTATCACAATACTTTAAAGTGCATAATGAAACAAAGAGATTATAGAATTGGAACAAGTGAGAGTGAGTTTTTCTGCATGTTCTATGTTAATATTATCCCTGTCTTTTGACCTATGCATTGACTGTTTTAATTTGGCTCATAAAGGGGTACTTTGAGCATGTTTATATGATGGATAGATGACATTGTATCCAGCAATACATTTTTATATACTATTAAAACTAGGCATCTGTTTGTTAAGTCAGGCTAATACTCTCCAAATTTGTGCCTGTGCTCTGCTATTGTGAGGTAAACTTATGGACACCACGAACTGACCAATACGATCAAGGTAATGCCGTTTATTGTTGTGAAAACACCCCTTAAATAACCTAGATAGCACACACACTGCAAACCACCCTGTGACTGGTTAATACGAATAACACACAACTCTATTGGTGTAAAATAAAGTCCTTGTGACTTCTCTCTGTGCCGTTGTTTTTCAGTTCTTCTGCTGCAGTTTCTGTAAGTTTACATTCCTCTTCCCCGTTGATCTCCACAGAGGCTTCTTACAAGCAGTTTCTCACTGCAGTCTTAGAGGCCCTGCAGCATAACTGCATCCAGAATCGCAGGGTCACTCACATGTCCATTTTCTGCAAGAAATTTCCCAACACTCTGCTTTAATTTTCTTTTTCCTTCCCTGTTCCCCATGTACTGAATTTGAAATTTCTTCAGGTAGTTCAAACAGACAGGACTATTTTCCTATTCAGTGAAAGGCTCTTGTCCTGACTCCACCTTTCTTAATCACTAGAAAATACTTGTAGGCATGTAAGCTAGGAGATTCAAACAAAATATCTGTGTCTTAGCTATGCATCTTACTGATTTCTGGTCAAGTTGTAAGTATCCTGACTTTGGTAGAATGAATGTGGTACAAAAACCAAACCAATGCAAGAATTTACAGTCAGTTTTCCCAGTAGATCTGTTACCTCTGGAGACCTGGAGTTGTAATACTGGTATGGTAAGTTTTACTATTGACCAGCAAAGATCCTTGGTATCTGTTCTTCAGCAGTCATGTGGATTTTCTGGATTTTCTTGTCTTTCTCTCTGACAACAAAAATAAGAAGCAAGGTAAATAAAAATCAGTGAGTCTGTTGCATTTCTCTTAGTTGGGCACTCCTGCTCTTGAGTTAGCATTGCAGAACACCTCTGTCATAAGAATAAGTGTCACTTACACGTCTGCACATGGTGGTTTTTTTTGTTTATGGGGTTTTTTTTGTTTTTACCCTGTGGAGTTTGTACCATATGCAGCCACTCTAAAAACTCCCCAGGTTTCTTTTGGCTGATGTCGACCCTCAAAATTTCTCATGGACTTTAGTCTTTTGGATAGAAGGGCAGGGAAGCTTATAACTGTATGGAGTTGCATTGAACCACACCTAACGGGCTGTGCAGGTTATTAGAGATCCAGCGGACTGCAATTGGCGTATCACAAGCATGGGCTGGGCATACAGCTCTAAAGCTCTAACAACAGGGTGAATTGTGACTGAAAGTGCCAATTCAAAAGTAAAGCAGCCTCCCTTGCTGAAGCTAATCATCTTTAAAGGCTTAATGTTCTTTGTTATGTTGCTTCTGACTGATCCTGTCTGAGATTTCCGTGCCAACATGGCCTTCATCTGTGCAGGACAGTAAGAAATGATGCTGCCATGATATTGGCATGTTTTTAAAACATAAGCTGTCCTCAGTCATCCTAGTAAGAGCAAGTACAAACCTGCTGTGGCTGTATCAGTGGCCTGGCCTGTGCTGCTGAGCCCCACTTAGCTGTTTCCTCTGCCTCTCTTCTCCCTTTCCCAAAGTCTGGAAGGTGCTAATTGTCTGTTCTGTGGTCTGTGGCTCTTCATGCTGTTTTGTCCTGGGCATACCGAGAACAGCCATGGGACAGGTTGGAACAGCCTAGACCTTGAATGGCTGCTTTTCATGGAGCTGTGTTTGGGAATGTATTGCATCTTGTTCCTGTAAGTCATGGCAAAGGGCCAGTTTAAGTGAGCAGAGTAGACAATGGTAGTCTGATTTTGACTAATGAATGTAGAGCCTAATCCTGCTTCAGAAACCAATTTATTTTGGAATATCCCAGCTGATGTGTTGAAATGAGGCTTCTTTCAGCAATAATTTTAATACAAAGCATGGACATGAGAAGAAACATTAGTAAATGAAGGAAGAAATGCATTGAGGAACTTCTAGTATAGGAATTATTTTCTGGTGTTGACTAGCAAATGAGATGGACAAAGAATTTTAAAGCAAATACATTAGTTGACCATGGGATCTTTCACATGTGTTGCAGCTTTTTGCAGCATTCATAAAGAGCTTTTCTTTGTGAGAAGCAGGAGGAAAAGCAAGAAAGTGAACTGACGCTTTGTCTTCAATGCTTATTTCAACTTTTACTTCTCTAGGGAAGGTAAGCATGTTTGACTTTTGAATGCATCTCTCATTCATTTACCCTAACATAATGTTGCTAGATGATGTGACCTAGTAGGAGAGTTGCTCGTAGCAGCACATTAGGTTATTCATTGTGGTTCTGAGGATCCACTGTGGGCGCCTTTTGTCAAACAGTTCTGATTTACATCATTAGGACTACTTTGGAAGCTCCTGCTTCCTACAGAAATCACCAAATTTCTTTTTCAGCTGTCATTGCCAAGTGCATTCACTGAACATGTGAGGGGTTTCAGTATTTTGCTGCCATATTTCCATGTAGGGCAGAGTGAATGAGGCCAGCTCCTTTGTTGTACAGAGTCTTTGTTGACTTTTGTTTGGGTTTTTTGTTTGTTTTTGTTGACATTTCATTGATAAGGTAGTCCTACATTTACAAAGCAGCAGTGCAGCACAAGTGAGATACCTGACTCCTTCCTTCTGGTCTGTGTGGCAAATGAGCTATGAATTATCCAAAATAAGGTTTGAGCAAATGAAAGTATACTTGACTTGTCGTGTGACAAACTTTTCTCTTTCATCATAAAACTACTGCCAGCTTTCCAAAAGCTTGCCATGGGATAATTGCTTCACAATATTCGACTAATTATGTTTGCTTTTTAAATACTTGTGTGTTGAGTAGCTCTTGAGCATGCTGTTTTTGCAGGACTAAACCTGACGTGTCAGACCTCTGTGTATCAACAACGTATAGCTGTTTTTCCAGGTGCTTGGAAGTTTCCTTATAAAGGGAGAGCTCACGAAACACAAAGTAAACTGCTTCCAAGCTAAAAAAATATTCTCCATGGGTTCTTCTGGTTATCTATCTGAGACTACCTGTGAGGAATAGGAGCAGAATTTCAGGAATAGGAGCAGAATTTCAGGAATAGGCTTTGCCTGTTGTAGAGCAGAGGCTGCTGTGAATTGTAGCTGGCTCCAAGGATACGGTGTTCATTCATGATGGTTCTTCAGGGGGAAGAACAGACTCTTCAAGTATACTGATAGGTGGTTATCTTTCATTATGGAGCCCAACTGTGAAATGTTTGCATTGCCTCCTGGTGGATCTGTGTTCTTTGTTGATTCACTTGAGTTTTAGTTTTTTATGTGGAAGACATGGCAGAAGGTCCAACAACAGTAACTGTGTAGCAGTACATACAGTGTGTCTCTTGTGTGTGCATTTAAAACGAAGGTGTTTGGATTACAGTGGCACTTGGAAAGGCGGGGCGGGATTAAATCCCTAGTTTGTATTCTGGGTCTGAGGTGGCCACCTTGATAGCTGTTGTCTGCTGAGCAAGACCGAGCACTGTTGTGGTAAGACCAGAGACCAAAACCTAAGGGGACGCTTTTATGTCTGGTGTTAGGGTGGGTTGCTGTTTCTCCTGCTACAGAACTTGCTCAAGTAGTTCCAGTACTGCTTTCTCCTGGATTTGTTCTTTCTGAGGGAGTAAAGGAGGGGAATAAAATTATTTCGGTCCTTCAGAACAAGATACTTTTGATAAAACATTTTTTTAAATTTTATGTTACATAATGGAAAGAAATACTGCATCATAGGTAAAACCCATGCTGTCCTGTGACTGACTTAACTGAGTGATCACTGCACTGGTGGTCAGTCTCTCTTTTGTGGTCTTACTCTCAGCTTGTGACTTTTAGTATATGGAAAGCCTCTTTCATGTTAGCCTAAATTGTAGGTTTTCTTTATCCCTTCAGTGTGGAAAGAAGCAGGCTACTGAAGCAGCCAGATGGCAAGGTCTGATTTTGGGTAATATGTTTGCTACATTGTCTAATAACTCTGCCACTCCCATATCTGTTAAAACGTGGGATTAATTTTATTACCCAAGTTAATTTTGGGGTGTTCTGCACTGCTCCAATAACTCTTATCTTGTACTTAGTTTGTATGTTTTGAAAAGTATTTGTTAAAGGTTTTGGTTTCGCATCTGGAATAAATGTAATATAAAATTTATGAGAGAACAAAGAGTACTGCATTAGGGAAGACTCAGCTTTGTTTTCTTAAAGGAAAAACGACTTTAAAAAAAAAATCCTCCCTCCCTCCCCCCCAGTCACCAAGGTCAAGTTCTTTTTAATGTTTTTAAGTAATTTTGTGGCAGTATTATTCAGTCTTCCTAATATACTTCTACATGCTTTCAGGAATATATGAATATATATACACTTCTCTGCGTCTGTGACCATTCTTGTCACTTGTTAGAGAGTTTTAAAAAAGGAGAAAGGTTTTGTCTACCATCTGGAGTAATCCCTAGTTTATTTCAAATAAACAAAGTGTTTATTTTTCTGAAGGCCTGTTATATCCTGAAGAAAAGTTCTAAAAAAAATAGGCTTAAGTGCATATTTTTCTTTAACAGCCTATGATTCTTTTCTTTTCTCCCCAGAAATCAGAAGTTTTCATGTAGCAGTCTTGTCTCCTCCTATTTTAAAATACACAGGCTTGATCACTTGAGACGAAGTCTCTTCATTTGTTCCAAACCAGAGACTGGAGACTGTTCAAGCACCACCTCCTGAGTGTGATCCACGGACAATTGTTTAAGTCTGGTTATTGTTTTAAAGACAGTTTACAAAAGAGCCCTTTTCACTGCAATGTCAGCCAAGCAAATTGTTTTCGTGTTGATTTGTACTCTG
The DNA here is from genome assembly GCA_013396735.1 of Grallaria varia. Taxonomy (NCBI): domain Eukaryota; kingdom Metazoa; phylum Chordata; class Aves; order Passeriformes; family Formicariidae; genus Grallaria; species Grallaria varia. The sequence continues at coordinate 440,673 of VWZG01004776.1, forward strand.
CATTAACTGAGGTGAGCCACATGGCAGTCGAGTAAGTTGAATGATGATTTTAACTTTTAAGGTTTTTTTGGTCATTTTAAAAAAATTTCTTTTGGTGTTACGGCGGAGGGTCAGACAAACAGAGAAGTGCTTAGTCTTCACTATTAGCTTGATCAAATCTAGACCTAGTCAGGTCTAATTCCTCCCCACAGATATAATATTTCACATGTGGTGCCTTTTTCAAATTTTTGTTTTGTTTGCTGTCCAGGGATTATTAGTGAATTACTTTACCTTCTTCCATCATCTTGATTGTTTTCTACTTGCTTCCAAGCTTGATCCATGAATAAATAATCAGATATAAAAGGCATGCACATTTAGAGTTCTGTGAGCAGCCAGCACAGTTCGTACCAGTGAGTGCTAAAGCTTGAGCTATAAAGCCAGTGCAGCTAGAGTGCAGAACACAGTGTTTTCATCCCTCTTAGAACAATTCAGTGTAGGTAGGTGTACATGCTGTCTGTGAGACCCTTCCCTGTATTGCACAGGTGCAGTGTGCTCAGTGGTAAAAGCAGAAGCTTTTCCTTAAGATTGTTGTGTAATCTATCATCTTGTATTCGTATGTATTTGACATATTTATCATTCTCCAAATTTGAAATTTGGGGATTTTCTGTGAGTATAGTACATATTACAGTGTGCTCACGTGGCCAAGAAGGCACCCTGGCCTGTAGCTGGGATAGTGTGGCCAGCAGGGCTGTCCCCCTGTACTCGGCACTGGTGCAGCTGCACCTCCAGTCCTGTGTTCTCTTTGGGGCCCTTCACGACCGGAAAGACATTGAGGTGCTGGAGCGTGTCCAGAGAAGGGCGACAGAGCTGGGGAAGGGTCTGGAGCACAAGCCTGATAAGGAGCAGCTGAAGGAGCTCGGGGTGTTCAGCCTGGAGAAAAGGAAGCTCAGGGAAGCGCTTATCACACTCTACAACTATGTGGAAGGAGATTGTAGCCATCTGGGGGTTGGTCTCTTTTCCCACTTAACAGATGACAGGACAAGAGGAAATGGCCTCAGGTTGCACCAGGAGAGGTTTAGATTGGGTATTGGGAAAAGATTCTTCACCAAAAGGGTTGTAAAGCATTGGAACAGACTGCCCTGGGAAGTGGTAGAGTCAACAATCCTTGGAAGCGTTTAAAAGGCATGTAGATAAGGTGCCCAGGGACATGGTGTAAGTGGTGGACTTGGAAGCATTAGGGTTATGGTTGGTTGCAGTCTTTAAGGGTCTTTTTCAACCTAAATAATTCTGTGACTCTGTAACATAGATTGTCACAGTCTAAGCAGCTCCTCATTCTATCTGTTAGTCTGGTAAAATGGATTTTTTTCATCTTGTTTGCGAGAAGGGAACCCATGTGTAGAATATTAAATTGACAACACTTGTTGTCAGATGTGGGTCATCTTTAGTCTGTTTCTCTTTTGTCTGCTGCTCATCTGCTCTGACATGTGCAGCTAAAGCTACAAGTAAGCTGAATAAGTGTGGGTCAGCAAGGCAGACTTGTGGATCCTTTTGGCTGATGATAAGCAGGGACAGTACTTGAACATGAACAACATGTAGTTGGGGGGTCCAGGGAAGATAGACAAAGGAAAAATCAATGCTTGCTTTTTTTTTTTTTTTTTAATAAACAAGTTATCCCAGGCTTGGTAACACCTCAACCCCAGAAATGGCAATGGAAAATTGAAAAATCCAAACATTTTAGAAAACAGCTTTGTATTTGGAATTGCTGACTCCCTCTTTTTTCCTCAGCTTCCATGAATGAAACTCGAACACAACCAAGTACTGAACTTCTGTACTCCTACTCTGATATATAAAGTGTTCCTCATATCATCAGAATGGTGAGAAGAGTCACTTCCACTGCAGGAAATACACAGTAGTTTTTAAGGGAACTTGTGAAAATTTTTGTGGTATTGGTCATCTTACGCAAGAAACTACATTATCTACTCTCTTGTGAGAATGTCTTGAGTCAGAAATGCAGAGTGCACAAAAATATAGCTGGAACAGTTGAGTGAAGGAAAAATCAACAAGTTATATAGGCTTGCACTTTCACTCAGAAATTTTACATGTTATGCTTATTTAGAAACAAAACCAACTTGACTTTCCTCTAAATCTGTGATTGTAAATTTAAATTTTACTTAATTCCCTAATTCTTGTGTCAAAACATAAAGGATGTGAGTAATGTAAAAAAGATTCTTACTGTGTTCTATACTGTAAGTGTTCCTTTTGTATGAAAATGAAGTGAAATACCAAATTGCATTGGAAGACCAAACAAGCATTTTTTGTTTCCTGTGTAGGACTGCAAGATGTTTCTTTTATGCCCTGTGCTTCTTACGAGAATATGGTGATTGCTCTTGACTGTCCTAAATTGCTTTTGCTCAGTTGTTTTGTTTTTTAATTATTTAGTTATCTTTTATTCAGGAACCAGTTGCCACTGATATCTAGATTGGAAATTCATTTTGGAGAAATGTACTGACATCTCAAAGCAGTGAGGCTTTCACATACATCCTTGTTTATGCCAGACACTTTTGACCTTAAAGTTTTTTCTTAGTCAAGAGATAGTTTGACGGTGTGTCTCTTTTGAATACATAGTATTAGCCTGCAGTTGAATCATTTGCCTCTTGTAAAATTTCTAATCTGGAACTGTCAGAAGGATTACAGCATTTTTTGCACATAGTTGAACTATTGCACAACTATCCAGACCAGAGATGAGTGAAGGTTCTCTTTTGGCATATACTGTATTACATAGTTGACTATTTAAATAAGTATTTCCTGTTAAGTTCTCTTAGCAGTTATTGGTGGCAGAAGCAATAACTTTATTCTTCTGCCCAGACAAATAAACTGCAATAGTTGGAGAAGCTGGCAGGTGAACTGATGCTGGAGCATCAGAGCTTTTTATAGCAATAACTTTAAAAGACAAACAGTGAGAGGAGTGAGAAGGGAGTGTAAAATTCATCCTTTACTTTTGTGTTTCAAGTATTTCAGTGCTTTCTGTAGTTTCTATTCATTTAAAGGAATCCTGTAAACAGAATAAGGATGTTGACGTATTCTCTTCTGTTCTTAAGAAGTTTTGGTCCGACCTAATTAGAAGCTTCAGTTTAAATATGTTGTAGTCAGATAAATTTCATGTAAGAACTATCAGAACAGTTTTTTTCTGACACCCAGCTGTTGTTGCTTTACACATAAAAATAATCCTCATTTGACAAAAAGTGTGGAGTAAAACCTTTTTTTTTTTTTTTGAGCATCAAATTTCCTTACCCACTGCTATGCTGTCTGGTGTTTTTTCTGGAAACCGTATATCACATGAGTACAGGCTGTCCTGTGCACCACAGTTGCTGCCAGCTGTTTTCTCTGTCAAAACTTGGATTCATTTCACTTGTGTGTCAAGAATAACTTTGCTGCAGCTTGAACTCTTCCATCTTTGGGGGCCTGTTATGGTCACCCTGTCATTCTTCATGCTGAGGATTCACTGCAACATGGTTACAGTGGGCAAAAAAGTCTATACCTCAATAAAAGGAGCTAAATACAAATCTTGCCAGAATTTCTATCCTCTGTGTTTTGAATTTGGAGTTTTGTTTTTTTTTTTTAATAGAAATGGACTAACTTGTCAAGTGTTTTCCAAAATGCACTAATACTCTCACCTTTAAATAAATAAGTAGCCCAAAGGTTGGGCACTTGGACTCCATGTTGAATTACAGGTCTCAGCTGCATATTTGTCTCATTTCTGATTGTGTTTTCCTCTGTCCTCTCCCACTCAAATGCTGTTGTACTTGGAAAAATAAAACTATACTGTCTAAGATCTTTGCCAACTGGAAGAATTTTGCCTAATTTTCATGACTCATGAGCAGAGGAATTGGTGAAAATGTTAACTTTGTTTTCTGAGCCTTTTATAGTCTTTCTGATGACAAAATATTTGGTGTAACACCCCAGTTGTAGATGTGTCCTTGTGCTGAGTGTGTGTTTGGACGTGTCTTGCTGTGGAGAAATCAGTTTGATCTCCTTTTGGGTTTTTGTCTACATATACAACTGTTCAGGCAGTCATTCCATACAAGTGACAGAGTTTTGAGATATGTACCATTTTAAAGACAGAAAACATTGTGAATGATGTTTATTTTCCCAAAGGTATTTCATATTTAATGTTGACATTTCTGCAAACTTGATACACAGCTTCATAAATATATTTCAAACCATCAGTGAACAGTGCGTGCTTTTCAAGATGATAAAAAGACTGGCTCTAGTCATTCATTAGGGAGGTGGCTACCAGCTCTTCTGCTGTTTTGGCTGCCCACTTCCCACTATTGAGTTGTCATCTGACTTCTTGTGAAAAGCACCACCAGACAACTGGAACCAAGCACGCCAGAGAACTCTGTCTGGAAAAAGGCCTTTATTGTGTGAAATCCTGCTCAGGATTCATTTAGCTAAAAACAGTGAGGAAAGGT
>VWZG01004776.1:445202-467962 GCA_013396735.1 Grallaria varia
CCCCCCCTTCCTTGCTTGCTGCTGTGGAGGAAAAAAAGATCTCGCTGAAAATATTCATTTATTGGTTATAAACTCTGTGAGATGATGTTCATGTGCAATGGTAGCGCACGTGGCATGTGAAAAACCTGCCAGCTGTGTCTGCTGCAACATTCCCATCCCAGGGTGAGCTGTGCTTCCCCTCCCACTTGCTCAGCCTGATGAAGCTTCAGTCATCGGTGTGCTTTCTAAGACAACAGACTTCAAATAATGAAGTTAGTCCTGTTTCTTGGAAGGGGGAAGTCTCTGTGCCTTGGTGATGGGTCAGGACCTCCGCTGTTGATGTAACAGCTTCACCTGACTGCAGTGAGCAAATTTTGGTGTCTGAAGAAATTAGGCAGGTGTGTCCTGTCAGTTATTTGGATTTTGAAAAGTGATTGGAATTCAGAGATTTCATTTAAGATGACTTGTGAGGGGTTAATTCTTCATTGCCCATATTCAGAATACAGATTTTACTATATGGGGCTGCCCCCTAACTGTAAAACTCTTTTATAAGTTGGAGAATAAAATGGCAAAACTTAGCTTCTGTCCAAAAGTGAATTTTTATTTTCTTTTGCAATGAAAATATTTCAACACAATTTTTTTTATGTAAACGTTATAGTTACTGTCTGGGAAATCAGTCTGGGAAAGAAAGCAATACTCCAGAATTAAAACATTCAGAATGCTGATGTTGGATAAGTATCTGTACAATAAACACATTTTTTCCTGTAACTGCTTTGTCTTTCACTGAGTTTCCTGGTTGAGGAGAATGTTTTCAGTTAACTATTTTTTTGTTTCATCCTTAAGCTTCTGGTTTACTTTCTACTGAACAACAGAGATGCAGGAAGGCCCTCAAATCTGTGGTGTTTGACAGGAAATTTAGTTGAAGAACACCTAATCTGTAAATTTGTTCTATTTAGTGATCAGAGTTGTCTTATAAACATCTTAAGTTGGTTTTAATTTTCTGCTTTAAAATTCTGTAGTAGAAATGTAGTCTCACCTCCTGAATTCATACATTTTTAACAATAGTAAACTCCTGATTTCTGAAAAGGAATTTTTTCATGTCACATTTTCTAATTCAGTAACTTGTGGAAGACAATCCCCATGTCTGAAGAAGAGCTGAAGGTATTGTAGAAAGATTTACCAGTGCAAGCGTTGTTTGCACAACTATTTTGCTATTGTGTATTCCAGCTGTTGCTTCTGGATTGATGCAGAGTTTTCTTTTGGGATCAGAAAATACATATATATTATATATATATATATAACATCAATGTCCCTCTTGCTGCTGTTTGCTGCAGTGTGATATCGGGAAACCTTTGCAGCAAATCCTGAACTGCTGGTTTTTACCTTTGGGAACCGTGTGAATTTTGTGGAATGCTCTCATAATTTTCTGCATTGCAAATTTGTTTTTCTTAGGCCTTACTTTCTCATTTATTGTGTCTTTTGGTCTTATGTTGTAAGGATTAGGAAGATGGTTCTGATTCCTTTGAAGACAAGTTTTCTTTGTGGTACTCCACAGGAACTTCCATCAGAGTTGTGAGACCCTTCAGCAGAGACTTTGGGATACAGGTCTTATGCCAGGGATGGTTGCAGGGATGTTTCTCCACTCCTGAAGCAGTGAATTTATTGGCAGGGTTGTAGGGCCAGGATGGGACTTGTGTTCTTTCATAATGTAACTTACGCTGAAGAGGAACTGAAAGATGTAGTCAGCATCTGAGCTGGCAGAGGATTGCTCTTTGTAAGAGCTGTTGGATATGCTCTAGGAGAACCTTAATCTCTGCTGAGGTACTAAATGTGCTGTTTTGCCTAATGCTTGTGATGCAGAGATGAAAATTCCCTTGGCAGGGTGGAGTAGGGCTGGCTGGCAAATTTCAAAGATGCAGTTAAAAAGGCAAATAACCAGAGCCCAGGAAGGTGTGGTGCAGCCCAGGGACAGTAGGAACATGATTTGGCACTTTGCCCATGCTCACATAAGAGGCTTCTTTGTGATATTTGAGATATGGTAATTAATATGTTAATTAGATGTTTCTCGATGTGGGGGAATGTGGAGTTTGTACCCTTGTACTTGCAAGGGTAGAAAGAATAGAAATGAGTCTGTTTTCACTGGTGTAAGTTGTAGAACTAGAGAAGGTAGATAAGATGATATACATTTTATGTTGTTACATTTTCAAGAGGAGAAAACAAAGGTTGGCGGTTATGGCATCTAAAACATTTTGCCTATCTATTAAAAAATATGAGTCTACTCAGCTAAAATCTGAAAGCTTTCTTAACCTGACTGTTTTGATATGGGGAATAGTGATGTTCAGTCTACAGGATGATGCATTTGAAAGAAGGAAAATCTTGAAATATGACAGAAGTAACCTGTGAAATAGAAATCTTGCGAGAATTGGGTTATTTCTTTTAAGAAGTGGGGAAGTTAGGATGTCTCTATTGGGCTTTTTACATGACTTGTTCAGGCTAAATAGCCTGTTTTTACTTGTCACAAATTATGTCACAGTTAATGACCCCAGCATGCAATAAAAGTGGTAATAGGGAATGTCCAACACTGTGGAAGAAACATTTAAGAGGTACTGTTCTGAAGAATGATATTCATTGCCCCGTAGTAATTTTTTCTTTTTTCTTTTTTTTTTTTGATTGAAAAGTAAAAACATGAACAATAAAAACATGCTTTTCTTTTTTTTTGGCTTCCAGGTGTTCACTTCCTGTTGTCATTAGCTAGGAGAGTCATGACAAAATTTGGACTTCAGTGTAGTAGTAGAATGACATCAGTGGCTATCTCTGACAAGTTAAAAAGAAAAAATCTATTAGAGATTAAGTTTTCTAAAATTGTTATTGATTCTTGCATTTACATATAAATTACCCTAGGGTTGTTTGTTTTTCATTTTTCTCTTTGATGCTGAAATGCCAAGTTTTTGGTGTGCATGTTGTTTTTTTTTTAAATTTGATAACAAAAACCCCTTCCAAGTTAAAATTCGAAAGACTCTTCCTAAAATATCACTGCTGCTCTTTGTTGACTCTTCCTATTTTTTGTTGTATTTTGAAAATATAAACTCTTATTTGTGTGTGCACACGTGCCTGGAGACTGGATCTAGAGCAACTTCATTCTGCCACCAAATTTCTGAGGGTTTTTTGTAAATAATAAAACATATCATAACTTTGGTATAATTGGTGTGGAGTTGTCTCAGACCTGAGCATCTGTAAATGTGGAGGGTGGGAAGCTGTCCACTGGTGGACACTCAGGAGCCATTGGGAAGTTTCCTTTGGGCCACCAGGAGCCAAATGCCAGTTCAATTAAACTGAAATGGTGAGAGGTTGTGGTTTTCCTTATTTGTTTTAAAGGTGTGGGATGGATCAAATGTGGGATGTGAGGGCCAGGGAGGTTGAGGTACTTGCCAGGTCAGTAATACATTGCATTTTAATCCTCATACCAAATTTGCTAAGCTTTCAGAAACTCCTGAGCTGCCATGGGTAACGTGGATTTATCAAAGTGGAACTCCAGAAACATTTTAGTCTTTGAACTTGATTTCCATTCTGGTTTTGGATGGAAATTAATAACTTTGTATTTTAGCTATGTTGTAAATTTTCTTGTTTTGATGACTCTTTACTACTCATTTTTATCTGATAAATATATTGAAAAAGTTAATTTGGTTTCAGCAAGTTGGAACATGTTACTGCTCTTAACAATTCTGCCACATGGATTGCATCTGCTGAGTTGCTAAGTAAATAATGTTTTTATCCACCTTACTAAGGTAGTAACTAAATCCTGTTCATGTTCTCAGTGTCATGGGTTACATTAGATTCATTGTCCACCTTACTAAAGGGGCCACAGAAGAAGAACACAACATTGCTTTTTAAGTGTTGAGATGGTGCGTGTTTCGTGTAAAATGTCTTATGAGTCTATACTGCGCCTCTTGGATGAAGTATTTTAAGTGCTCTGTTCCTCTGAAGCTGCTTTGTTAGCTCTTGCAAGGAGATTGATGCCTGGGAAGAGGAAGGGAGAGAGGCCAAGTCTCGCTCAGCTTGTTCTTGCCTGTTTCACGACAGCATGTAGCTTGCCTGATCTTGGCCTAGTGCAAGAAAAACACATTGAGAAATGTAATATTAGTCCTTGAAGTAATAACATAGCTAGAAGATGAATTATATGATCAAATCTGTGGTTTTTTAACACTTTAGCTTTTTGGGGAGAATGTTGTTCAGTGCAACTAGAGCAATTTTTCCCCACGTTAAATAAAGCAGCTAGAAATCTGTCATAGGGAGCATATCTGTTAAGTCAATGAGATCTGTAGTTAGGGATGAGAAATGGCAATGTAATTCCAGTTCTTAAAAGCTTGATGCATATTGTGGAAAAATATTAACACTCATACAAGACTAGGGGTAATTCTTCTAGCATTCAGAAGCAATCTAGGATAGGCTTAGGAGGCAATACTGTCTGGTTTTGTGCAAGACTTAGTTTGTGTGACCAGCGCTGAGCTCAGTACTAATCTTAAAGGCAGTGATTGGAGTCTGGTGCTGTAAGGCAGCCTGGCCACCACCCAGCAACTAATGGTGTTGTGTTGGCTCAGCACAACTCAGATAAGGAACAAAAGTATTTTCCTTCAAATCCAAATGGAAAAAATACAGAGATATTTGTGTGGGGCACTGGCGGTGCATCTGGCACAGGACAAACTCACAGGAGCACTTGTTACTGAAGTGTTCCAGGACAAAGTGAGGGAAGAGCAGCTGCTCCAGTTCCTTCTTCTGTTTTTAAGTAGTTGCATCCAAACATCAAAGAAGTGCAGTGTACTGATATCAGCAATGGCAAAGAGAGAAAATTAAAGGCCCTGGTGTCTTTATGTCTCTCCCTGGAAGTGTGTTTTCAGCCTTTGACTGAAAACTTTTAGTAGATGCTGAGTTTCCTTTAGTGTTTTAGGTGAGTCTCTGAAATGACTCTGCCTTATGGGATTCCATTGTATTCAGCGGTGTTAGTGTTTAGTTGATATTTAAAATGCTCTTTGATCCTGAGTGTCCCATTCTTCCCTTTAGATGATAACAGTGGCTTTTAGCAAGCAACAACCCTGTTGCTGCTTCCGATGTCTTTCTATTCCGTGTTACTCTGTAGAATGTGAAGATTAAAGAGAGTAAAATAGTTAGTTTCTGGTCCCCTAAATTCTGTTTTTCTGTTGTCTGCAGCGTTATTCACATAATCAGTGTGACTGGTCGTGCTGTTCGATACATACTGTACTCGTGTGCTATCTTATTCTAATGTGCGTAACTGGAATCCATATATGTTTACAGTCTGTTATATAACACAGTGCTGGTGCTCTAATGCTGATGTGGAACAATACTGGGATGTACCTGTCAGTGCCAGCCAAATAGTTTTGCTGCAGTAAAGGTAAAGGTCTTCTGGCAAACCATGGAAGAAAGCCAAGTCGCATTTATGAAATTTCCAACTTAAGCAACAAAGCTCAGCATTTACATTGTAACACAATAGTGAGCAACTATAGTACTTATGATGATATCAGCATCTAGTTTGTTTTTATAAACTTTTATAAATGCTTATAATTGTGTGAACTTCTGTGCATGTACTGTAGGCTATGCGGAATTTATTGGAGTGAAAGCTGGAACAGTTTCATGGTGTTTGTCTCACAGTGGATGGTTTGACTGCAGGTAGTCTCAGGTGTCTCATTCTGGCTGTGGTTTGTCAGCTGGCAAGAAAATCCAGCACGGGGCTATGTTATCTCTTTCGTGTCCAGCCACCATCCTTGTAATATTTCCTGTGCTATAGCAGAAAAAATTCTTGCTCTGACCATCTGAGAAAGTTTTCCTTCATCTCTACTTGATGCTCACGTTTTTTTCTTTTAGTTTAGTAAAATCCAGTTCAGACTTTAATTCCCATGAATAGCTGGGCACCAGTGGCTCTGCCTGGCAAGGTGCTAATGTTATATTAGACCAGTGCTATTTTGGTGTAGGGAATGAAAACAGAATGTGTTCTTAAATGTAAGTTTTGCTGAAATAAGACAAGACTGATGATGATACATGAACATTGGAAAGTGAATCTTATAGTTAACACCTGCTGACTAAGCAGGGTTAAAAATCACTTTGTTCTGGCAACAGTTAGGTCTCTGGTCACTGCAGAGTCTTTTGAAACAAGTGACTGGAGTGTTCTTCCCCCAGTCGGGAGGTGTGTTTTGTCCAAGTTACATCTTGCAACATGTGATTGGCTTTTATTTTGCTCCAGTGACTTCTCACCTTTGTTGAAAGTGCCAAGTTCCTAAAATTATTCAGAAAATATCTTCCTATTTTCTTCTAAGTGTTGGTTCAATAACCAGGTACCTGCAGCTTTTCTTGACCCATCGGGTCATTATTCTACGACCCAAATGCCCAACCCCCTTGCACCCATTGATGGTTTCCAAAATTTTCCAGAACTGTTCTTAAACATTTCAGGAATTATTTGTGGAAAGGCATTGCAAAAATATAATGTGTCTTCATGGTTTTAATAAAGAACTCTGCAAATTAGCTTTGATGCGTTAGAAGGTTATTGCTCCCAAACACAATCCTTTGGTCAGTAACTTCCAATCCCTGAGCAGGTTCAGTAAAGAGACATGCACGAAGGTGGATTCTGATCCTATAAGAAGCTCAATATTTTAAATCAGTGGCTTCAAATTGCCAGAAGATGTTGGACTTTGCACTGGAAGAGTCTGGTTGGGGGCACAGGTTCTGTTTGCAGTCACTGTCGCCAGAGCAGTGGTTTTTGGTGGAGAGGAGGGATATGAGCCATGCAGGAGGCAGTTTCACAGCACTCTAGAAACCCTCATGAGTTCTCTTTCAGTCTGTGAAGGGGAAAGGAGACAGTGTGTGCATGTGGTGGTGCATTGCTGCTCTTAGCATGTACCTTGCTCAACATTATTTGAGTACTTCACCTCTACAAGTGAGGGAAAACATAATAAACAATTCCTTCCTGGCTCTCATATGACAGGGCTTTGGTAGGGGATTATCGGATTCAAGAAAACGAAATAAGTTTGGGAGAGTGTGTTGTTGGACCCATTTTCCCATAAATAAACTCTCTTCAGCCTCGTGTTGTGACCTGGCTCACAAATAAGTGTAATATTAGATGATTAAGAACCTTGTTATTTTCCATATGGAAGCCTTTCACAGCCAACAGAGCTTGTTCCTTTTGCTGCCTTTTTTATGAACAGCCGTTCAGCCCACGAGACATTTGAATTCAAACACCCAAGTTTCCTTTCACATGGGAATTACGTTACTTTTTCCTTCAGCCTTCTTATCCTTATTATTTCAACCCTGTGCAGCATCCTGCTGCCTCATGTGTTGAAGGGTATGTGTCCAGGCTTTAGAAGCGGCAGCAAAAGGGAAGCGAGTACCTGGCAGCACAGCATGGCAGGGAACAGCGCTGTTACACAATAGCTGAGGAAAGGACTGATGGCAAAAGGGTGAAAAGAAAGAAGTGACAAGGAACAGAAAGCATTTTTTTTTCATTTTTGCTGTTTGTAGAGTATTTGTGACTTAACCTAAGTGGTTGAACTGAACTTTCAGTGCAGCAGTGTATGTCAAAGTTGTGCTTGACTATGACTCATAGTAAAACAGATAATGTGTTGGATGCAGGACCTATAATAAAGTTGGAGACTTTTATTTGCTTTTGGTTCAAATAAACCCAAAACAACAACAACCCTCCTCCCAAACAAAAAGCTCAAGTTGGTAATCTTTTGGTGCCTGTTAATATTAAGGAGCAAAATGCTTAGCTAGTCTGTTAAAAGAGTAGTTCTTGGCCTTTCAGGAGTGCATGTGATAAGAAAAAGGTTGTAGATTAACTAAATAGTTTAAATCAGTCTTAACTTTGGCTGACAACAAAAATACAAGTAAAACCTTTACTACTGGATAGAGTTGTATGAGGATATGCATCCCCCTCCCCCCTTTTTTTCCCACACTGAGCTATTCCATCCTTGCAGAACTTGTGACATTCCCAACCTGCACGTCAGCACAACAGAAGAGTGCACTGCTTACAGCTTTATGAATTTTAATAAGGGTTTATAATGATGATATTTTGGCTGGTTATGGAGTCTGATTACTTCCTGAGAGATGTAAGAGTGCAGTCTCCAACCCCAAATTGTCAAACATTAATGGGTAAAATTGGTTTGCTGAAAACGTTTTTGAGCTATTGCAAAACAGTTTTTATATAAAATTAATTTTAATGCTCTGCATTTAACTTATTTCAGTTTTGGCATAGTTTAACTCCATGGAATTTCTAGTTCCACTGCAACAATTCTTTTATGTTTGGTTTATGTATGAGTGTTTCACTAACAGAGCTAGCTATGTGTAGTATATAGAAAATTCTGAGTGTTAATGAATGTACTAGTGAATTTGAGTTAGCAGGGTAAGACAACTGGCACAATTTACACTGAGTGTTGTGCCTTTGAATTCTGTAGTTACAGACCTGTTTGTATGGCCTGTGCCCTAAATTGTAGTGAAGTGGTCTAATATTATACATGTGCTTTCTACTATATAGCCTTGCATAAAAAAATCTGTCTGACAAATTCCAAGATTCGATCAGAAGAGAGTTAGACAGCACTGGATGTCTTGTAATGTCATTAGACAGACCTGTATTAAGAGTTTCATGTAAAAGTTGATTGTTCTAGGGATAGAGGGATCTTCTGGCCTACTTAAAATGATTGCCTAACCTTCAGTCTGTCCTTTTTCTCCTTGCAGACCTTTCAGCAGCCCAGAGAAAGTTTGCCCATTCTCTGAGAGACTTTAAATTTGAATTCATTGGTGATGCAGAGACAGATGATGAAAGATACATAGGTAGGTAAGAAATGATTATAAGTGGCTACATTTTGCCTTGCCGTCCTGCAACATAATTCAACCTTTCTTTTCTGGTTTTGTATTACAGATGCATCCCTTCATGAGTTTTCAAACTTTTTAAAAAATCTTGAAGAACAAAGAGAAATTTTGGTGAGTTGCAGTAGAAGATTTAAAAAGCTCTGCATTTAGCAAAGTGTAAGATTGAAGTTAGTTGAAGTTGCCTATTGCTTTGTTAACCACCAAGATGTTTATATCACTACCTTAACAGTGGGAGCTCTCATTGTGCAACCTCTGGCTCTGTATCTGCAGTTATGGGCTGCAACTAGTTCTCATTAAAGAAAAAGTCTGTATTGTAGGGATGGATAAGTATTTGGTTGTTTAAAGTGGTCGTGCCCTGATAAATTGTGGCTGGGGTGAATGGGAAAACCACCATGAGGTTGTTTACCATTTACAGTAAAAAGGAAGATGAAAGAGTTAATGCTACAGCAGGACACCCAGAGTTTGGCAGTTGCCAGCTGTGAATCCAGGGTCTCTGTATCTCCCAGCTTTCAATGCTTATGTGGATCTGGGAAGCAATCTGTTGTCTGTATGTAGTAGCAGACTGAGAAACCTTTACTTGATAGGTGTACTTTCTGGTGGAGGGTTGGAGCTGCAAACATTGAGTTGCTCTGTTGTGTAGGAGGAGTGAGTGTCCTTCATTGTTGCCTGTGATTGCTTGGGTTATTAGTGTAATATGGCTCGTGTTGTCTGCACATAGACTGTGGGCTGAGGGCTTTACAATACACCTTGCTAGCTGGATTTCCTGCCTTTTCCAGGAGATGGGGGGTTTCTTTCTGGATGGTACCATTGTTCTCCTCAGCAGCTGCATGCCCAACTTTTGTTTCAGAGCAGCAATTCATAGAGCAGGTGCTGTGTACCCAGTTTTCATCTGAGTGTTGTCAGACTGCCTGTAGGAAATGTGCTCAGATCTGCATTGATAGCAATCGAGTTTCTCGGTATTTGTCATGTGAGAAAGTCTTCCTGGAAATCAGTGACCATTTGGCACTACTGACAGGAAGATGAGACTAATTTGTCTCCTATGTTTTTCTCTGCCAGAAGCTGTGGCTGCAGTGTAGGATATGTAGATAAGTGAGAAAAGAACTTGTGAACACTTAATGTTTCTCTTTCCCGCAGTCTTGAGCCCAGTAACAGTCATGGTTTCTTTTATGTGCTGTTTTAAGTCCTGGTATGTTGTTCTGATCTGGAACCATGCTTTGATCTGAATTCGGGTCAATGTGGTTCCTCACACATTCCTAAAGAGTACTGTCTTTATTTAGTGGAGGCAATTTTTCAGTGTCTTGAGTTGCTTTGCCAAATTCTAGGGATTTGCTCAAGTATATTTCAATGCTTCTTTTGTTTTCTTTAATTCTGCAATACAATTTTCATTCTGCTTTTTCTTGCCATGCATAATTGTATTTTATTTTAATGAAGTTACAGAATTAATGGAAGTCTTTGGGAAGTTTTACAATGAAAAATACTTTATGGACTGCGACTTTATTTTAATATCAGGCTTTTTAGGGATGTCAACCTCAGAATTAAGTGGCACATTTCAATGGCTGTCTCAGTAGATCTTCAGCAGGGGGATTACTAACACAGTTGGCTGTGCAGAATCCAGTGCTGTCTGTCTGCTTAGTAAATCCCAAAAATACAAAACCAGTTGTTCAAACTGAATGCCAGGAAACAGTGTTACTTGTCTTTTTGGTATGATGCCCATGCTTACACAGAAGGTGTTATCACACTAAGAGCTAATTAATGTCAGTGTCTTAGTAGGAAAAGAATAAAATGCAGTATTTGTTAGAAAGTGACAGTTTGATGGAAAAACAGGGAGTATAAAATGTTATGGGGCAAATATTTAATACCAAATAGAAACAGAATATATTCTCTGAGTTACCAGATGCGTGACCTTTTTATTGCATCTGCAGTCTAGCAAATGTTATGTGTCATTTCTGGAGTGAGTCCATATAGCAATGGCCATAAGTCTCTGAGAAAATGATTGTGTGGTGACTGGTAAAGATCATTTTCAATGTCTGCTGCTCTGGCTTTTTTTTTTTTAGTCTTTTCAGTGGATGTTTTAACAGTGGCATGAGCTCTAGGGATACTCCCATGGAGAATATTAGGGCATGTTGCATTCACAGATGTTTGGAATCAGGTCAGGGATACAAATACTTTCCATTAAGATGCAAAGTATATAGCAGGATTTTTTTTCAAAAGCATTCAGTTGTCTTTGTTAAGAATGCTCATTATTGAGCATTTTCCTCCTTGCTATTTTGAAGATGACCAGAAGATTTCTGACTGCTCACTTCAGTTTTAGTGATTGATTGAAGAGAAATTTCAGTCACATAAAGTAAAATTAAAAAAGTGATGAATGATTACAGTACTAAGGGCATTTTGGATATTGCTGTGCATTTTAATTTTTTACATACTTGAGAAAAGTGTTATTTTTTTTCAGAACCACATTGTAAATGAAACGAATTCGCACTTAAGATACATTCTAAACTGAAATTAAATACTCATCACCTACCCTTCTTATGGTTTTCTGAAAGTATTGTTTGTGGTGAATCCAGATTCCATAAACATTGTCAGTGTTTACAATAAATTTACTTTTTTGGTTGTCATTCATCTGGTGAATATTTATTTGGTGAATATTTAATAATTTCATTCAGATATTGGAATCTTGCACTTCATGGTTTTACCATTTCTCCAATCTCCTTCAAAGGCTGCTGTAATTATATCCCAAGTGTCAGGGGATTTAGTTGCTTGTGGAAAGCTAAGTCAGCATTAATTCAAACGTTTCACCTAAGTTACTATGGTGTGCCTAATACAAATACAAATTACATTTTTCCACAGCACCGTAGCTCAGTGACATTCCCCAGGGCAGATACAAAGTAGATCACTTTGTGCCTGAGAATATTCTGAAAATTATTGTTACATTTTAAGGGTGAATGGAGTCATAGGACTTGCATTCTGCTCCTGTGGCATTACCCAAGTGTTGCAGAAGTTCAGGGATGGAAGGGAACTTTGGAAGAGCAGCAGGAAAAGGGGGAGATGAGCAAGGCCCAACATGATGATGCTCACAGCTCTGTCCCACTGCCTGGCCATCCTCCTGCATGCCAGGGAGAGCGCCAAACCTCTCTCTCAGCCCCAGTTCCTCTGGCAGCAGAAAGCAGGTTTGATTCGTGTGATGGACTCAGGACAGCAGGCTTTGCTGTCCTTCTTCATTGAAGCTGAGGTGCTGAGCAGAACAGGGCACCTTGGTGGGTACCAATTGCTATGGTTGTTTGCCCTTTCCTCCTTCCCTTTCCATTTGACTGCCTTCATGCCTCCCCTTTCTCCATCTCAGTCTTCTCCTAAATGACCAGCCTGCCCCTAATTAGTTTTCTCTGTTGGTTCTAGTCTTGCTAAATCATAAGCAAATTTGAAAGCCCTTGTCTTGTTCCTTCAATAATCTCTGCAGTGCTTGGCACTGCTGGTGTGGTCACCTTGATGTGTGCTGGCTGTGTGTGCTTCCCCTTCTCCCTGGAGCTCCTCTGCCCTGCCCCTTACCTGCTTCTGGAGTTCGTCTGTTTCTCACATAACTCTCATGCTGAAAGTCCAGTCAGCCCTCACGACACTGCGTGCAGCTCTTGTCTGTGTCTCTCACAGTTATGGGCAGTGTCCAGCAGTCTCTCAGCATCTATTTAGTAGTGTTTCATGTCCTGTGTAATTTTTTTGCTCCCATGCCAGGACTGAGTTGGCTCCATTTACCTGCAGCCCTGCCAGAGGTGTGAATTGCAGCAGGGTCACATATACCTTCCTTAGTGCTGGTCTAACCTATTCTTAAAAAAGTTCCAGCAACATGGATTTCTCTCTACTCCAGTGTTTATTCTACATTTTTTTTCACCTTATGTGCATACTGAGATTTCATTACTACAAGTTAAGGTGAGAAATTTCTGAGAATTTTTCAACAGTAGTCATGGAGTAAAACTGATCATGTTTCTTTCGTAGTAGTATTTTCACTGTTACTCTTTCCAAGTGATGTTTTATATCTGTATTTTAACTTGTTCACTTTAATTACACTGAGTTTAGACCATCTCTCGTTTATGCCAAAATTACTTTTAATCCTGTTTTCTGAAAGCACTGACATTTTGGCTTGGGTTTATATCACTCCACATGTTTGTTAGTGTGATGGAGTTACCTGTAAGTCACTTCATAAATTCCTACTGAAAACTGGATCATGCAGGAAATTTGGCTATAGTTTCCTGTATGGTACTTGAAATGTCCTCTTAGCTGAACAGGTATTTTTCAGGGTAGTTTTGCAACCAGGATGTTTCCTCGTTCTACCTGTAATTTATTTAAGACCAGGTCACCACCTTTGCCTTTGAGAATGTCATGTGGGTCAGCATTGAGGATTTGGTTGAGGCGGTCACTTACCGTGCTGATCTCAAAACAGAAGCTGGATATTGTTCTTAACAGATGCAGAATAGTTTAAACTTTCTCTAGTTCCAGGACCTGTGAGTATTAGAGTTGCTGTGTCTGTTCTATAACTTGCTCAGTTCTTCCTTTCTCCTCCTCTTCTCACTTTTAAGTTGCTGCTGTGTTTGCTCCTCTGCCATCCTCTGGGACCTTGCTTGCCTCTCCGTTTGATTTGTTTTGCTGAGTTTCTAAACTACTCTGAAGAAAAGCCCCTTCTGACTTGAATGCAATTAATTCTTCAGTTGTGTAATGTAGGAATACATTTAATTGCTCTTAAGGACTCCTTGCTCCCATTAACATCCATTTTTTCCCATTTGTCAGATAATTTGCTATAATTAACTGAGTTTTTTTTCCTTTTTTTAAGATTATTAAAATCTGCTGTTAACTTACACTCCATTGTTGCTTTAACTCTCCAGTAGAATAATGGCTTCCTCTCTGTTTTTGGAGGTACATATGAAGAATCTCTTTTCTTTAGGTTTTTCTTTGCCCCTTGCCAAATGAAATGTATTTTTCCCTTTGTCTTTCTACCTTTGCCCCTAAGTACTTGTTTGTTTCCTTCTTACTCCATTATGTTTCCTCTTGTATAGGATTTCTGATACAGTTTTATTCACATTACAATGTTTCCGGTCATTCCCCAAGGCAATCTAAATGAGCTATTTTACTTTGATGTGTTTTCTTCTATTTCCTACTACTGTTTTTGCACACTTCTATTCCATCAGATATCGTAAGAGGAGAGGTACTATGCAGTTATTAAGTCTTTTTCCTCCTTGTTTATTTATTTATTTGTTTTTTACAGAGAGGCTTCTTCTTGTGCCATAGATATTTCTGTGGTTTTGGCCTCTTAAAAATATTTTTGCATTCCTTGTTAGTTTTATCAGGTTGGTAGAATTGAAGGCAGATTAACATCGCTCTGAAAAGCAGAATTATTCCCAGCATATATCAGGAACACAAGAAACTGTTTCTCCATGTATTTTTAAAGAAGTATCTCAGTGAAGTCACTATTTTAGTCTTTAATTTTTTTCTTCTTCTTCTTTGAAAAAATAAAAAGTAAGGGAGGGTGAAGGGAGAGGGTTTCCCAGTTGTCGTTTCCCAAATTAAATTAAGTTGTTAAGGTTCAAACGCATACACTCAAAAGGTTAAAGATAAAATTTAAATAATCTGTACAAATATGTACATATACTTACTTATAGTTACTAATACTTGCCTCTTACTGTGAGGTATTTAAGTGCATGTGTATTGATTTCACAAGTTAAATAGTCACTTAACACAGTGTTCCTGAATAGCTTACTCTGCTACCTTAGTTCAGTGGCTCTTTGTATCTAGTTTACCCTAGTTGACTATGCTATGAAGACAGGGATATTAATTTTTCTAGGCTTCCCTTTGGCACTCTGCACATGGTTATTTAAGGATTTGTAAATCTTAATCTATTTTGACAGTAATCGGAAGAAATCTGTGTGAAGGAGCAATCAGTTTACTCACTGTTGTAAGGTAAAATAATACCCAATAGCCTTGGATGTGTGATGCATTCAAGATCTGCTCAATGGGAGCTCATGGCACTATCTAGTCCTCCATATTTTCGGATCCTTTTAAGTCTGCTGACAGCAAACGCTACTAAATATATCTGCCAGGACAGTGGAAAAGGTGTAATTGGTGACCACTTCTGAAAAATTAGGCTGCCAACAGCATATTGAACATCTCAGATGCAGAGATAGAGGCCCAGATAGGATATCTCAGGAACAGCATTTGACTACCCAAACTATAGGATTTAGATCCTTTTCTCTTGCAAATTATGCCATTTAATAAAACATTTTCCAGTTTTAGAAACAAACGTAACAATTTCTGCTGTATCTCATTGCTCGGCCTTCACTTTTCTTCTGTGTGGTATGAGACCAGGTGACAATCATTTAATTATTGGAAGATGGAACACGAGTATAGAACTATGGCTATATCAGGCACATCTTGCTCTGTTTTGGTGATTCCTGACATTTGATTTATTTGTTTATTTTTGAATGTCATATACAGTCTTTCTGAAATAGCTTTGTGAGTTACCTATGAACTTGTGCACATTAATCTATAAAATAAAGATGACTTGTCTATACAATAGGAAAAAAAAAGGTGCAAAACCAGTTCTGGTTGTGTTCCTCCCACCTCTGAGTGAATATGGTTGACAAGTTCTGTTACTGCTAGAGCTTCCACTTCCAGATAACTTTGTGGTCTCGCATGCATCGACAACTCACTAGAGAATTTTCCTTCTATTAGTTCATCAATGTGAAATGTTTGGAATTTGCATTGTAAAACTGTCACCAGTTTGGATTTTGCTGGTTGTTAATAACATCACTGTTTCGTGTGGAGGAAGGTGCCGACAATGGAGTGGTTCATTTCTTGGCTGAACACTGAAGCCATTGTTCGCTGTGGGATTCCTTGCCTCTCAGTGGCATCTCTTGAAAAGCTCAGTGGTGAGCTTTGCCTTGCGCCAAGAAAATGGGCGTTATGCTGTTTTCTTTTCTGAGCAGCCTTTTTGCTTTGTCAGCATCATTACATGGCCATTGAATTCAAAGTGTGCAGTGGAAGTGGTTCTCTGCTGGTATGAGAGCTGGTGTGTTATGCTGTTCACTTCTTGGAGGAGTTATCCCCAGATTTCCTCCACCGCAGATTGGAAAAAATCTGATTTGTTGCTGTCTGTGGGAGCCTGTCTCTCTTTATTTTGTTTTCTTGTTTGTTACATTTAGGGCTTTGTAGTATTTTTCTCTTATAGTGGAATGTATTTAATAAGAATAAACTTAGAAGATAGGACTACTAAAAGCTATATAGTAAATAACCTCTGCTAACACCCACTGTCTGTCTTTAATTATCTTTTTTTTTTATAGTGAAATAATTTACTGTTTGCTTATGACACCAATTTAATTTTTGAGGCCAGCAGTTTCATGGCAAGAGAATCAATGCAGACAGCCTTTCAGGGCAGAGCACAGCATAGCAGATGGATCATAGGAGGCCCTTTTAGCTTTCTCTCTGTCTTTTAGGTCAGTGATGAACTTCCACTGAACAGGAAATAACCTTCGACTGAGAGTGAACTCAGGAGTGCTGCTATTGTATTCTCTGTAAGCTAAGGCTGCTGCTTTTGAAAGAGCTAGGAAGTGCAGAGAACAGGATCCTGCCTGTATTGCAGCTTGTGGAACAGTGGATCAATGGTCTAGGAATTTCCCCCTGGAACAATTTGGGAAATTTCTTGTCCTCTTACCAGACCCTGGAGGTAGTTTTCTGGAACACTGAAGAAGAAGGTGATTTGTTTTGTGACAGATGCCTTCTGGTACCTCAAAATGCACAAAATAAGCTGTGTAAAGCAGATATATTGCCTGTCCACTTGGCTTTGTTGTTACCAGATGTTTTCCTCCACAGTTTTTTTTATTAGGCTTAATGTTGCAATTTCTTAGTAAATACAGAGCTGTATCCTCTGTAAGTAGAAGTGCAGCTGTGGGTGGTAAATTTTTTTATTAGAAAGTAAACTTCTTTATTTAGCAGCATTGTTAACTACTGTGTTATTGAATCACTGGTTGATATGTCTTCCTTTCTGCATTCTCTGTTGCACTCAGTAAGGCAAAACTTCCTTCCTAGATCTAGTTTCATTGACACCTGCTCGGTTGCCTGAGCTTTGCCCTGCTGACTGGCAGCTTCCCTCTTTGCTTTATTGAGGGGAGAAACAGTCCTGCCCCTGACTACAAATAAATCTTTCCACTCAGTTTGCTGGGAAAACTAAAACCCCTCTGTCATGTATGGCATCTGATCTGCATTCCAGTCCCGGGGATGCGAATTGGGAACTGTATTGCTGTGTGGTTTTCAGGAAGGTGTAGTTTTATGGCTTTGACTTATTTTCTTACTAAGTAAACCTGTCCTTTATGGGAGAATGCTTAGATTCAGAATGGAGCAGAGTCAGGATACATATTTACCTCACCACTAAAGTTGTTGTTGAGGAGTGTGTAACTTCCAGTGCTTCAAGTAAGGGCTGAGGTTTAAGGACATTTTTAAGATGAAGGCTGGGAGGCCAATGCTGCATTTGTCTAATAAGAAAAGCAAATTTTGATTAAGTTGGATTGATCTAGCCTTTTTAGCCACAGGGGCTGGGCTGAACTGGGAGAGCTCTTGTGGGTAACTACTCCTTTACAGGCCATGCAAGCAGCCTTGCTCCCCTGCAAGACAAGCCTTGATTGTGCCTGCAAGGGGAGTAGGAACTTGGAGGACCTGCTCCTGCCTACTGCAGGAGGGTGAGAAAGCAAGAGGAACAAAGAATGCTGGAGCGTGGTCTTGTCTGTCAGGTTGCAGCACATAGGAGGAGTTTGGGGAAGCAGTTTCTCTCTAACCACCTGTACTCCCACCTTTTCTGAGAAGGGAGGAAGTGACAGTCTGAATGAAGTCATCTTTGTGTACTACTAGTAACTGGTAAGTGCTCTGTTGGATCTTGTTGACTTGACTGAAGAACTATCCAACAGCTGTGAATGAGCTTGCTGATGGATTTAGCCTGTGCCTTTCCTAGTCTGCACTAGGAAATGTTGATTTGGGCCCCTGAGTCTATAGCCTGTTACTTAATTCTTTGGAAGAAATGGAGCTGGAAAAGTCAAGATTATCACCATTTTGTGCAACTTATCTGTCTGAGCAGGTGGAGTTTTTAAAGTCATACACAAAGCTGAAAGCCTGCTTTAAGATGCTGGAAATGTTGGATACGGTGATCTTCCGAGGTGATGATGACCGTGATGATTTTATTGCTGCTATTGCCAGGTTTTTATTCAAGTTAATTCCTTGACCTCTCTGTAGGTGCTGCAGATAGAACAGGAATAGTGTAAGGAATTCCAGACTGTCTGCCTGAGGCACGTGTGCACGTCAGGTTGAACATTTCTTAGAGTATTCCTGAGACTTTGACATTCGTAAAGCTGGTTTAGGATATTGTTACCTGAGATGTGACCTTTTTATATTGATTCACTTCTGACTTACATGCTGTGGTTTGCCTGCCAGATTTTATAATTGCGTATGTGTTTCTTTCAGGTATGTTTGGGTAGATCAGAGATGAAAAGAAAGGGATTTTTTTTTTGTGTCCTTGAAATAGTACATTCCTATCATAATCTGAATAGAGAAGCAGAGTGATGAAAATTAATTTGAGTCAAGACAGAAATTGAAAAAGGAAGACATGTAATTTTGTATTAATGAATATTTAACTTAAATGCCCAATATAACTTTTCATGGAAATTTTACATTTTAATATGGTTCTAGTTCTTACAGATGGTACAAGTGCTAATTACAAATATTAAATGAATCCTTAGTTTATTTCCTATTTTCTAACCTGTTATCCATTGTTTAAAAAAAAAAAAAAAGAAAAGAAAAAGAAAAAAGATGTTGTTTTGAGTTCCCAAGTTATAAATAAGCAAAAATGAATAGCAGTGTAATGGACATATTTTAGTTATGACCTTTGTTTTTATTACTGCCGGTCAGAAGAACATCTCTGTAATTCACTGCTGAATTTACCAGTCTTGTATTTTTATGTATGAGCTTGGTATGAAGCTTCATGAGAGTGACCAAAGATCTGCAAAATCCTGTTCCACCCAGAAATAATCATGACTCCTGTTGTTTAACGCAGGCACAGAAAGCAAAAGGGGTGACAAATCTTAAATACCTCTATGGAAGACATCTGAGGATGCATCTTTTAACAGAGGTTTAAGTTGCACAAAATGAGAAATGTCTTGTTTGGAAGGAGGGGAGTCTTGTTTTTCTTTTAACGAAAGAGTTACTGGCATATCATACTGCTGGCAGCAATGGAATCTGTTTCTTGGCAGTTGCTGAAGAGAACATCCCATTTTGATTTAAAGATTATTTTCTGCTTCAAACAAATTCCTGCAGTGGTTCCCATGGTTAGTACTGCACTGGAGTAGCAAAGCAAGGGGTCTACAGTGAGCCCTGCTGGTTTGTGAAGCACAACCTTTTCTGTGAATGCTTTCTTTCTCTTTTTCCTTTGTTACACCAAGGTGCTGCGCTTTTCTTTGGCACGGACTTTGCGTTCAGCATACGTTCAATGCCCGTTAATCTGAGGTGCCACTTCTTTGAGCAAAAGCTCAAACAACTAATAGGCAACTTGTCGTTTATTTATTTTTTACCTTCAGATGATTTAAGAGCCTGGTTGCTACTTTTAAATGATTCCTGTAACCATGGTGCTGTACCTCCTGGCACCTTGTGTCTTCCTCTCTGAGGAGGCCTCCGAGTGTTCTCCCTCGCTTTGTCAGGATAGAAGAAACCGGCAGAAACAATTTAAACTTCCTAAAGTTTTCCAGTATAGAAGGACTATTCTGTGATTTCCACAAGCTGACTTCTTGCAGTCAGCAAGGAGAGATCTTTCAGTCCTCAGGTGCTGTGTCCTAGGAACCTGTTTCTGGTGCTTGATCCAATTGCAAATCCAAATTACTGTTTCCTTTTAGCCCCTAGGAATTTTCAGGACAGTTTTGTGAGCCTGACAAGGTCTGAAATATTTGAGTATCCTAAGAACTGCCCGCAACTCCTGGTAACTGCTTCAGTAGTTAAGATACATGTTACACAGTCTGCAAAATTCTTTCTAGAATCACAGTTCAGCTCCTGTTTGGGGCATTTGACGGTCTTCTTTTGGTGGGAATGGAGGTGTAGCTTAGGGGAATTAATGGTTCTTCAGTTGTCAAGAGCATTTCCAAAGCCTTGGGATGGACTCCTTGGGATATCTCTTTGCTGGGCTGGAGACTTGGCAGAAGTTGTTTCTTGTCCTTCCCCATCCTTCAGCTCGTTGCAAAGGTCTCCTCTGTCATGGTTAGCCCAGTGCTGCTGTAATACTTTTGAAAGACAGAATTGTCGGGATTGCTTTTACTTTTGCTCCCACCAAGAATGCACTGAGAGGTGCTTTAAGTGTTTCTGGCAAAATTAGGAATTGGATGCCAAGGGAAAAAGTTTGGGCCACGAGAAGAAGCACTCTGAAGTTAGGACGTAGCTGTTCCACGGATGACTGTGCAACACCCAGTTTGGCCCAGACTTGCCAGATCCTTGGGTTAGTGTGCTGCCCTGGCTGTTAAAAAATGTGGGTTGCTCTGGTTACAGTGACTTGGCAGGATGACTCCCGCAGTAATCCCTGCGTGGCTCTGGGGGTGGGTGCGAGCAGACGGTGATGTGCAGGTTTGTGCTGTGCCAGATCTCTAGTACGTCCCGCCTGGGTTTTACGATAAGAATGTTGCAGAAGTGTTCCAGAAGGCTGGTTTAAGCCTGTGCTGTTTTATCTGAAGCTTTTCACCTATGGAGGGGTAGGGGGAAAGGGGATGAAAGGGAGAGAAAGCCTTCTGTTGTATCTCAGGGCAGCTTCCAGGGAGCTCTGCCCGAGCTCCTGACACCTTAGCCAAGTGGCTGTGCTAAGGCCAGTCCTGGGCAGGGTTTACTCTGTGGGTCTGCCATAGGACTGAGACCGAAAGGATCCCTCCTGCTCCCCTACACCTTCAGCACAATTGCCATCTTTACCGTGCTGCTGTTGTGTTCAAAAAGTTTCAACCTTTCCTGAAACTTCAAGTATTTTTAAAATTTTAAGTCTTGTTTGCACCAAATGGAATTCTGCTCCATCTTCAGTGAAATTTCAGGTGCACTAGAAGCTGTGTTTGCTGACCAGTTCTAATAACCTACAGTGTTCTGTCTAATGATGGAGTATTGTCCTTTTTCATTCTCTTTAGTATGGCTGTGAGGCTGTATATCATACGTGAATGCTCACCAAGTCAAATAAACTTATTATTTATTGACTTCACCTCTTGGTTTTATGACTTAAGTGTATCAAAAGGACCTTAAGTTAGCCTAAGTGGAAATATTTCGAAATATGTATCAGTGCCTGATGGCTGTAACTGTGTCTTAAACTATCATTCTTTGCTACTTGGTAGTCAATTGAGCAGTTGTTTGTGGTGCTTCTTGTTGCAGAAATTTTTGTATTCCCCAATGAAAACTGTTTGTCCTCTGTTTCCTGCTGGTGTTCGGTCATGGACACCATCAGCCTCATGTTCAAGAGTGACACAAATAAAGCAGTGGTAGTTTGGCTGCAGCAGGGAAAATTCTGAAATTTCTGCATTTGTTTTAGATTTAGTTTTCTTGATAGCAGATTGAAAGGGATAGAAATTTTGAAAGCTTGAATGAACTCAGATGTGGGATTTTTTTTTTACTTAGGACTCCTAACTTGCATGTTTCTGTTATTTTACCCCTGAGCTTGCTTGCTTTATTTCTTTTTATTGCTGATGCTAAAGTGACTCATCAGTCTGGCTATGGAAACCTAACACATGCTTTTTTTTCTTCAGGCACTCAGTGTTACTGAAACTCTGATCAAACCTTTGGAAAGATTTAGGAAAGAGCAGCTAGGAGCTGTAAAGGTTTGTCCCTTGTCACCTTTTTAAGTTTGTTTAATTTCTCTACTTGGATTGCATTGCTTTAATGACATGTAATTGGCAGAAACACACTGTTGTTTATATTTCTTGTAATCACACTTTTTTCTTTTGACTTTGAGAACTTGCTTCAGAAACAAAAGGAATGTTTCAAGAAGAGAAGAATATGTCCTCTCCATTCTTTTCCTCACCTCCCTTATCTCTTGTATCTGGAATAGGAACAGTCCTGCTAATAGCCTGCCCCTCTTCCTAATGGGTAATCCTATTCTGCCTGGTATTCGCTTGCAATTGCACAATCGAAGACTGAAAAATATTAACTGCCCAAAGAAGCTCACTCATCAGTATGCTTTTAACTGCGTTTTTGCTCCCTGCAAAGTGAAAATTGCCTTTATTTTATTCTTTTTTTTTTTTTTTTAAATAAATAACTCATTGTCTCTGTATGGGTGGAAAAAAGTAGCTAAAGACAAGATATCATTCAAAGTATTTCTCTTTGGTGAAAGTTTTTGGTAATTTTTTTGAGATTGTCACTAAGTATATATTAAAAATATATACTAAGTGTATATTAAAAAAAAAAAAAAGCCCATTTAAGCTTCATGTGTTAAATACATACTAGCTTTGGATAAAAGTAACAAGGACAAATTTGACCTCTTTGTACCTGTCTGTCTTCTTGCAGTGAGGAATTTAAATGCATATTCAAAAAGAAAAAAAAAGGAAAACCCCCCAGCTATTTATTACAGTTGTCAGTTGCAAAATCAGTTAATACGTTGTCAAACTGCCTGCATATGTTTTATTTTGTAATAATGACTACATCACCAGTGATATTTAATAGCTAAGACAACGTGTCACTTACAAGAGCACTATGCATTTTGACTTTAGCAAGAATGATTAATATGTTCTGCATATGATTTCAGTGTTCATGAATTGAAAATGCTCTGTTCATCATAAATCCTTTCAGTTTAATAGCACAATGAGCTTTGTGTAATTTTATGGACTTGAGAGAAGTATATTAGATGACCCAACCAACATACAATAAAAACTTGGTCTGTAATA